>JAOSLQ010023592.1:0-15787 GCA_025629905.1 Lorius lory
AAAGAAAAGAAAAGAAAAGAAAAGAAAAGAAAAGAAAAGAAAAGAAAAGAAAAGAAAAGAAAAGAAAAGAAAAAAGAGAAAAAAAGAGAAAAGAGAAAAAGAAAAGAGAAAAGAAAAAAGAAAATAGAGAAAAAGAAAAGAAAAAAGAAAAAAACAAAAGGAAAAAAGTAAAGAAAAGAGAAAAGAGAAAAGAGAAAAAAAGAAAACGAAAGAAGAGAAAAGAAAAAGAAAGAAAGAAAAGAAAAAAAAAACAGAAAGAAAAAAAAACAGAAAGAAAAAAAAAAAGAGGTGACTGTTTATACCTGAATTAATCAGTTCTGACTTCTAATATCCTGCCTGCTCAATAAACTTTAACTGGGAATGTAGCATTATATTCTTCTTATTGCATATGGGAAATCAATGTGATTTCTAACCCCACTAAATGTTATTAACATAAACACAAGAGTAAGGGATCTGTCATTTTAACAATTGCCATATGAGCACTCCTCAGAAATTGATGCTTATATATCACAGATTTCAGGTGCTGAAAATGTGCACCAGGGATTGGGTATGATAAGGACTGGATTTCATTCTATTAATGTGCTTTCATGAACTTCAGAGTTAATACAGTTCCTTTTTCTTCTTTCCTTTCTTTCCTTTTTTCTCTTCCCCACGCCTGTCTCCCCCTTAGATTTTGTTAAGATGGAAACTCCAGTCTCAGCTATGAGTATGGGATTTTTGATATTTGGGAAGATAATATCCTCCTCTCTCCCACCCCACCCCTCACCAGTCCCTTTCTGTTCTAATAGGTCTGTTTCTACCTCTCCGGTACTGAATAATAAGCCTTTTTAAAAGATACTGTAAGGTTACCAGAATAAGAGAACTGATAGATATTAAGTACTGTAACTGTAACCTGTTCACTGGAACAGGTTGCCCAAAGAAGTGACAAATGCTCCATCCCTGGCAGTGTTCAAGGCCAGGCTGGATGGAGTCTTGGGTGATATGGTCTAGTGTGAGGTGTCCCTTCCATGGGAGAGGGGTTGGAATTATATGATCTTAAGGTACTTTCCAACCCAAACTATTCTATGATTCTATAATTAAGAACCTAACTTCTTTTGTTTTATTTAAAACTCAGATAAGGATGTATGGAAAAAGGTCATAGAGCCCAAGCACATTTCATACTTTTAGCATAAAAAATTGTGATGACATCCTTCAGGTAGAGAGACATGGCGGTCTCCATTCAACACTTCTGCTACAAACACTCAGGACATCAAGAAGAAGCAGGAGTTATTTTAGAAACTGTTTTTTCTGCCTATATACCCACTTCAAATACATGAGTAGCAGATGGCTTGATTTAACTGGATTTTAAGAATAATGTATCTATCTTGCTTGCACCTTAAGTCTGAAATTCCTTCTTGCATTTAAAACCTTCATCTGAAAGAATTTGAACTGCTGATCTTTAGCACTCCTTACAAAGCCTACTTTTCCTCCAGATTCTCTGGAAGTGTAGGGACATATACAAGGTGAATCAAATCTTGGAGGAATCATAATGCCTGAACTGTTGTTACACTGCTTTGGTATGACTAGATTTGTGAGGGGGGGATCAGAAGGAAAGATTCACAAGCAGAAAGACCAAGAATGATAGACAGCTCTTGTTTCATCATCAGAAACTGAAATAAAAGTGAAACTACAGAAATCCTGCTGGGAATATCTATAAACAATAAATTGTTTAGAAAAAATGTTCCTTGAAATTTTGACATATACTTCTAAATAAGTTGAAGAAACATTATTCTTCATGCTGAAGGGGGGGTTTGGTGGTTTTGGTTTGGTGTTTTTCTTTGTTGTTGGTTTGTTTGTTGGGTTGGGTTTTTTTTAATTAGATAATATAATACAATACCTAGGACAAATCATGATAATACTTTTCTTATGAAGGAGGAATAATGGTTTTCTAGAAAACCATCTCTTATCAGCAAACGTTTAATGTTCATTCATTGTGCTTACATTATACCAGGTACATAATTATATTTATAATTTAAATGTTTTTGGTATCTAGTTTCTTGTAACACTTTATTTCATTATTGCATTTATTTGGCTGCTTCATTATGAAGGTGAAGTTCATGATTGTTCTTTCCTTGAATAAAAAACTTTATAATTATCCTGAATTATGCTATCATGTCAAGCTGGTAAAATTATTAATATTTAACAAAGCAACAGATTAATCTTTTTCTTTCCTATTCAATTTATAAATTTTTTACAAGTTTATCTTTTTTTTCTTCGTCATCACACAATCATTGGTGAAAAAAATATATTGCCCACCATATCCACTTTATGGTTACTTTTTTTAAAAAAAGGAAAGATTTATGAAAAATGCTGGAGTGCATCTAATATACATATAAATGATTATTTGGTATAGTGTGCTGGAGCACTTTGCTGTCTTAAAAATGCTAAAAGTAAATATATAGTTTTTTATCATTTCAGCTGAATTTTCAAAATAAAAGAGAAAAAAAGATAAAAGAGCAGTAAGGGTAAAAATTTATAAAATTTAATGGTAAAAACTTGTAGCCAAAGCAAAGACCTGTTTCACCCTTAAAGAATGAAGAGATTAATGAAGATATAATTAATATTTACTTGCCTTGAACCCAGACATAAGTATGCCAAAACCTGACATAACCAGCAACTTGCATAGGCATTTTCTGACATTGGGAGAGTATCAGTAGCATGAGCAGTGTGACAAGCATTTTCTAACCACAGCTGCCGGTATATATCTCTTTCTATGCTTATAAAGTAACATGCAACCACAAAGGGAGAAAACAGAGCCGTGGTATAGTTGCACAAACGGGCACACTGTGATATCAGAACAGGGTATGGAAAGCAGCAGGTAGTTCCACCAGACAGTTCCAGCGTCTGGTTGAACCAGGATATTCCAGTAGAACAACATGAACAGAGGTAAGCCCTGACAAAGCTAGAAGTCCTCAGATAAGTCTAATTAGATGAAGTTTGTTGAAACAGGTGAAATCACCCCATTTCTTTTGGGGATGAGGTGAAGCTTCAGGCTCAAAGCACCATTGTTCAAGAAGAGCAGGGACAATGGAAGCATCTCTTCTGGAAGAGACACTGTAAGAGTATAAATATTATGAAATGTCTCTGTGCCTGACTATCCTTCAGGACAGTACACGATATGAACTCTTTATTTTGCCATGCCATGAGGTATTAAAGGTAAAAGAAAAAAACAACTTTTCATTCCAATTAGGGCTCTAATTCAAGAGGGCTGTTTATCTTCCATTTAACATTAAACGTTTTTACAGTCTTAGTATTACATGTTTAAAGTTTGTTATGTACTTCACTTTCTTGCTGTGAATTCGAGACATATGTACTTACCGATATTCCTCTTCTTGTGACTGAACATTAAATCTGAATATAAATCCTTCAGAATGGTTTCTGCTGTTCTGGCAGGTCAAACTATTTCTTCTAGAGATTCAGCTTTTGCCCTCCTTAGTTACACACTTCTGGTCCAGTATCACTGAAAGTGACCCATAATTGAGTACATCAGCCTGAATGAAAAAAATGCAGTTCAAGGCATCATATTTAAATTTATATCCTGACTTTGCATTTAGTCTTCTTTGCACTACCAATTATGAAAACGAAAGACAGGGTACTTGGAAACTGAAAGAGGACTTTGACAAGGTTGCAAGTCTGCTATATTAAGGAGACCTTGCAGACTGCCAGTGTTTGAGGGCACTTGCATACAGAGAATCAAGGCCAGAATGAATTCTGAAGCTATTCTAGATGTGTTTTAAATAGATATAAATTTAGGCATTAACCTTGTAATGCGCTACCTCCTGATGACATTAGTGGGCAGAATAGAACATCTTTGCCATGAAAAGGAAAGTACAAAGCCATCTCATACATATGTTGGTGTTTTTCACTACAACATCTCTATCCATGTATGTGTTCTGCCAATGCTGGTAGAAATGTTTCATGGTTTTTTACAGGGATATTTAGCATGCTGCCTTGATAGCAAGACTGATGACTGGCAATTGATTTGGTAATAAAGATATAATATTTCCATAATCCACTTAATTAATGGAAACAGTACTTTACAGATTAGGTACTTCCTTTCGCAGGAACAACTAATAGGAAGCTCTTCTCAAGGCACACCTCTTTTCTTTGAAGAATTCCAATTACAGCAATTAGTTGTAATGACCTTTCTGCTGCTCAGAACCTCATGCAGTTCAAGAAGAGGAAGTACCAAGTCCTGCCTCTGGGCAAAGCCTTAGGCACCAGAGCATGCTGCAGGCCACCCAACTAGAAAACAGACTGGCAGAAAATTACCTGGGGTTCCTGGTGGACACCCAAGTTGAACATGAACCAGCAGTGTGCTTTGCTGTAAAGAAGGCTAGTGCTGTCCTAGGCTGTGTTAGAATGAGTGCTGCCAGCAGCTGAGGGGAATGGATCCTTCCCTCCTACTCAGTACTTGTGAGGCCTCATGTAGAGGGCTGTGTCCAGTTCAGGGCTTCTCAGTATAAGAGAGACATGGACATACTGGAGAGATTTCAGAGGAGGGCCACAAGGATGATGAAGGGACTGAAGCATCTCTCCTGTGAGGAAAGTCTCAGAGAGCTGGAACTCTTCAGTCTGCAGTGAAGAAGACTCAGGGGGATCTTAATCAATGTTGATAAATACCTGAAGGGAGGGTGCAAAGAAGATGGAGACAGGCTTTTTCCAGTGGTGCCTAGTGACAGGACCAGAAGCAATGGTTATAAACTGAAAAACAGAAGGTTCCATCTGAACATCAGGAAACATTTTACTGTGAGAATGACCAAACACTGACATAGGTTGCCCAGGGAGACTATGGAGTTTCCATCCTTGGAGGTATTCAAAAGCCATCCAGACACAGAATCATAGAATCATAGAATCATAGAATAGTTAGGGTTGGAAAGGAACTTAAGATCATCTAGTTCCAAACCCCCTGCCATGGGCAGGGACACCTCACACTAAACCATATCACCCAAGGCTTCGTCCAACCTGGCCTTGAACACTGCCAGGGATGGAGCATTCACAACCTTCCTGTTCTTACTCTGGGGCCAGCATACTACCCATTGAATCCCAATACTGTTTTCATAAACATGAAATTTTGAAGAGTTCTGAGAAAAGGACTAAGTTCAGTGCTGATTTTTCAGGGGAATCAAAGGTGAACCTAAAGATCTCCAAGAGTCTGTGCTGAATTGCGGATTCCCATAGGTGGATATGAGTAACAGGCCTTGTTAAGTCTGCCCTGTCCTCTCCCCTGCTTCTACTAGTAAACATGCCTGAAGCAGCATATGTAATGTGTGGTTTCACCTTTTCTCTTGTACTTGGCCCTGCTTTCAGCTTGAGAAAAGGGATCTAAGGTAAAGCTCACCACCACTTCCGACTTGGACTAGATTATTTACAAAATCTCCACAATGCTCTATATTGATGTTAGTGGAAGCCAAACAAAGCCCTGAGAGACATGTACGTTTATAAAAGGAATTGGTTTTGGTGCATTCAAGTGTTTGATTTTTGTGTTTGGATCTAGGTTTGGAATTATTTTTATTTTCTGCATAACTCCTGCAATACTTAGTGGTTGAGATGTGGAAGATGCCTATTTAGAGACTGGGGGAATTTATCCCTTTGACTTTGTAAAGCAGCAATGAGATTTTCTTTAAAGAAGTAAAATTATTTCTGGAGAGCTATCAAAAATAAATCAGACTTTATTGCGTCATCTATGTCAGAGAAGGTGTCACAAGTAGTCACATCCAAAGTGAGGTCAGTTATGGAACAAAGAGATGACAAAGCCCACCACACACCTTTTATTGCCTGTGGATTTACAGTAGCTTTTGTTTTCCTGTGCCATTGTTTTTTTTCCAGCATCCACTATTAAAAAAAAAAATTACAGAAGGTTTTGATACACAGTAGTTAATTACTGTATTACATCTCTAATTAAATTCTTGGAGACTCTGCACAGTATGATGTCCATGCCAAGAGGGACATATCCCATTCTTAAGTGAATACATGTTCTTGTCAAGTTAACTTATCCGCATTTTACTCACATGAAATATTCCTCATCTCTTGCTTCTTGACACACGTGACTGATGAATGTTTTAAAGGCACATTTAACATTGATATTTTTGTCATATGAAATGACAATGGCTTCAATAATTCCCAAATTTTATTTTATAGAAAGTGACACGTTGTGTGATGGCAGATTACCCAGACCATAATGTAAGCCACACACTGGTAGGAATATATATTACATTAACACTCAGTCTTTGTGTGATTCAGACCTTGACTTCTAATGTTTCAGCCACATGTGAGTAGCTGGACCTAAAGAATGTTAATATTACAACATATCTTACAAATATGATGGGCATTCAGAATAGTCAGAGCTCAGGTTCCTCTATCAGCCATTCAGTTTTCATTGAGACATTTAATGAAAAGGGATTTTTTCTTTTTTGTGATTGAGTTATCTGAGAAGGGAGGTACAGTAGAAAGACAGCCACATTTTTATCAACTCGTTTGCAGATTTAAATGAAGTGTAATGTACGATTTGATTAATCATTCTACGTTTCTTTTTATCACACGTCTGTCAGGGCCATAGGTAAATGTTTTTTTCAGGTTTTTAGATAAACATTTAAGTCCTTGTTGTATGTGTGGACAAGTCTGTCAGAAACAGCTTTACTCCTGAGAGAACTTCTGTATTCGCAAACCAGTAATTTTGTTTTCACACTGAAATAGATGGGAACGATCACTCCGCTTGACCTTAGAGTTCCATTAGATCAGATGTTGCCAGGAATTATGTGTGTGTGTGTAGCTTAATGACAGTGAAATTCAGCTGAATGAGTTTTGTGTTGGCCTCATTATTCATTTCATATTTAGCCTTTATATTATACCATGTCAATACTTATTCTTTGGCCCTGATTCAGCTTAGTACTTAGACACCTGGCTAACTTTAAGGACTTCAGTAAGCACTTATTCAAACGTTTAAAGCTGGGCACTTGCCGAATATGGGCCTGTTTATGTTGCAACTAAATACTAATGTAATATTTACCACTTACGTAATGTTGGCAGAAATCGAATGGACGATACAGTAGCTGCATCTATGTATCATCTATATCATATCTACATCTATATCATAATAATGTATATAATCATAATATATATGGTATATATCATATATCATCTCTATCATAATATGGATCTTCATTTGGAAACACCACAATGTACTGCAAAGCAGCCAAATAGTGAGTCTTGATGATGGCCATGATAAGTGGGAGGAAATAGTTCATGCAGTTGGAATAGTGTATCCCAAGCTTGGTTAAAAATGTAGTCATGTGCTTTGCTGCTTTAATTTGACTTTTTCCATAAATTGTAAGTAAGCTTTGGACTTAAATTGTTGTTCAAAGCTGCCAGAAATTGTTTTGTTCAGTTTATGATGGTGCAGAGTGCTGACCAAAGCATCAGTGAGAACTATGTACAATGGTTTGAGGTTTTATTTATTTTACTAAGTCTGTCTGTCTTTTCCTGTACTGTTAGCTGTACATTATTTTTTTGTTATTGTTTATTTTATGTTTTCCTATATGAGTCAGTTTGAAAGAGACGAGACCTCTGAACTTAATATTGATGGGGATGTCAATGTATAAAATACATTGCCTTTTGAGCTGATGACATGAGGCCAAACAGGCTTACCTTACTACTGTGAGCAAACAAGTGGCAATTCCGTCATGAGCAACTGAAGCAGTTTGGCCTTTTTTTTATTGATGCAGTATTTGTACAGTGAAATGTCCTTATATTTGAGGAAAAGCTATTACAAATGTTGCTCAGGATCCAGTGAGAATAAACTAAAGACGTGGGACTTGAGTCTATAACTTTGCATGAACAAGTGTTTTAAAAAATTGGATGTTTTTTTTTTTTCCTGTTTGTTTTTTCTTTTTTCTTATCTTAGGCAAGATTTTGTGAGAAATTAATTGCTCTTTTTTGCTGGTCAGCTTCACTTCTTGGTTTTCATTGAACATAAAAAGCCTACATCATTTCTGTTTCTGCTGGGTCAAGCTGAAAGCTAGTCAAGTCAAGAGGGTTACTCTGATTTAAATGCCGCTGTGTTGATTTGTGAAATTTGAAGTGCTGGCCCATTATACTTTTCAGTAACCTTTAGAGAACCCACTGTTCTTGTCTTTTTCTGAATCAGAATGAAAAAGAAAGCTTTCAGGAATTTTCACTTAAAAAAAAAAAGAAAAAAGAACCCACCCTCCCAGAAGTCAAACCTAACTTTGAGAGAAAGACACCACTTCTGAGTAGTTCATAGCCTAGAGGTCAACATACTCCCACAAGACATGTGAAGTTGTGGTTCAGGGCTTTCGTCTGAAGCTGCATTGGGTGAGCACTCTGCCTGCTGGCCTGTGGAGTGTTTTGGAGGGTGGATTTTGTTCTGTTTTCTTCAACTCAGTTTTGCTGGGCTGGAGCATTTTGCTATTGGAACTAGCCATTTCCCATTAAGAAACATTTTCAATTAAAATGCATTTAATTGAAAAAGTCAGAGTGAGTTAGTAATATTGCTGGGTAAGTTCTGGTTAGTCTGTCCAATACAGCACTGAGATGAGAGACAGAAAAAGTTATAACAGCTGAAGTAAATCATTTTAGCCTGTGAGGAATGGACTCTTACCCCATTGGGAATCCCTTGAAGTCCAGTAGAAGGGGAAGGAATCCGCACTAGCAAACTGCCTTGCAGGCCTGTCATCTGCAAATTGAATCTTTGCTGTAGGGAGGAATCAGCACTAGAAACATATGTAACTGGCGACCTTTGATTTTATTATTTCTTGTTACACTCCCATAGATTTTTTTGTTACTGGTTTTATTTGGAAGAAAGTAGTTTCGCTGTTTTTCCACTTCAAGTGATATGTAACCTCACTGCAAATGTAGCATTGTTTCCTAGCCCTGTAATTAATAATTTTACTGCCTTAAAATGGAAGTTATTTGCTCTGGCAGAATGAAATGCCACTTTCAGAACTGGAGATCTACAGTCTACATTTTGTTGTACCAAAATGAGAGATCAGTTCTGTTTGCTCAGAGTCATCTATGTTCAAGAACTGTCTCACAGAGCAAGGTGAGATGGCTTGGAGGTTTCAGTGCAAGAGAACTACTGATTTTTTCAGGAGCAGTCTGCGGCTTTGAGTAAAAGCGCACAGAAAGAGGGGAAAGATTTCCACTGACTTCAATACTCCTTGTATCAAATGCTCCATCCTGTGCCACTGTCCTTTAGAGGTTATGGTAATCCTGACTTACAGCTGGATGTTGTGAATTGTCTGGGGACAGTAAAGGTGTTTCTTTACCATTTGTTTGTGCAGAATCTCACATGGTGAGGCCCTGGTTTTGGTCAAGGAGTCATAAGAAGTAATGAGATACAAATGATGTCCAAGAGTAGCATTTACCAGCCTGTTATAATTCCTGTGAAATTGCTGGACCAAACTAGGAGCTTTGGCATAGCTGCCTTAAGTTATGATACACTAAATCAGAAGCTTTTCCTTTCCCTTTTCATTTATCTTTTCCTTCTTCCTTTCCCCCTTCATTTTAAATATTTCCATGTTGAAAGAAATCATTGCCACACTCGACCTTTTTTAGTGTTGATTTTTGAACCCATTGTTCCTTGTTTAAAGAGGAGCATTTCACATGAGGTCCCTATTCAAAGTGAATATATATGATAAGACAAATTGTTTCAACACTTGCTTGCAAGGCCAATAAAAAGAGATGCTGTAGTGCAAATTACCCTTGCAAATGCTCTCTAAAAAGCTAATAACATTTTTCCCCCCTAAAGGATAGTTCCCAGCCATAAGGACAGTTTCTCTTTCATGTTCATTTGCCACACAGATTTATAAAATGATCCCAAATCCTTGCATAGGCTGTGAGGGATTGCAGCTTTGAACTGCTGAATTGGAAAAGCTATTAATGGAAGAGGAAAAGTTTTCAATTTCAGTCAGATTGGGTCAGAATGGTATAAACTCAGCCCTCCAAGTTTTGGTGTAAGATGGAAGGCTGTTTCTTCTTTGTTGATAATTTTCATAGTAAGATTCACAAGGTTTTCTGTTTAAACACATGAAATGAGATGATAAGAATGTAAGGAAAAATCATTAGCATATTCACTGCTTTATTGTATTTTTCAAGTCAAAACCAGTCGTTTTAATTTGCTTTCTGTGGAACATGGTATAATTGGAAACTTTTCAAAACCAGAACTATTAGGCAAGTGGTCAAAATCTTCAGAGAAAAGGTCCAACCATTCTGCAGTTGAGGTCATCCTCCACATAGTCCTGTGGGCAGCACCACGGATGGTTGTTTCCCTGTCAGCTTTGTGCGCTGACACGTGATATTTTCTCCTTCTTTAAAATCCACGGCAGTGTAAAGAGGCAGCCATGCAGTTCTCCCTCATATTTAGCCCTGTAGTGATTGGGGGTGGAGGTGGGCTGCATAACCCCCCAGATCAGCAAGCTGTGTTCCCAACCCTGCAAAAATCCTGGAATTCTTCCACCCAGGGATGGTTTCCAACTACGCACGCTTTCCCTTTTTAATCGGACCGGCGGTGGCTTGTTGATTGTAAAGGACTTCAAAAATCGGAGCTTGGCCAAATTACTTCTCCTTCATGCCATTTTGACAGAAGGCTTTCACAAAAATTAAACAGTAAATAACTCCTGTGAAATTGCATCTTGTATTTACTGCTTTTAGTGATGGTGGGATAAGCGATCAACTGGAAGCCAAGCAAGCTGAATTTGTGTGTTTATGTGAAGAATGGCTTCCACCGACTTCTCCTGCAGTGCTGCCCTACACGCCCTGGGTATATTGGGAGGGGGAATCTGTCTGTAAATAGAATGACTGTTTGCAGTCCTTTTCTTCTCAGTCTCTCTAAGTGACTGTGAAACCCACTGGCCTCAAAGCACTGGGCTTGGAGCACTGACTGCTCTTGTACATGCTCCCACCAGATATCTGGTGGTACCAACTCTCAGTTATTTCCAGCCTTTTTTGGATTTGAAGGAGTAGTACAGAGGATTTGCCTGTAAAAGACTCCCTAATCTTACCTTGCGTACACTGAGATAAATGGTGAAATAGTAGCTGCTGTTTCCAGTCCCATAACTGCTCATGACATCCATTTGAAGTGGAACATGTGTGGTGCTGTGTTCTGATGGAGCCAGCCCTATCTCCTTTCCCCATTTCCTTTCTGCTGTTAATCTGGTAACTGACCACTTATCGCATTTATTATCTTTGTAATTGAAACTGAGAAAGCCTGTGGCAGGTAAGCCCTGTGGCTCTGTGTGCTTGCTCTGACTTCTCGTCCCCCAGCCTTAAAACTACAACCCTTCCCCCTGTCCCTGTAACAGCAAGCCCTAAACACAAATAACTCTCAGAAGCCTGACGCTACTATATATTTGATTTTGTTTGCAAGCTTGTCTTATGACCAGCTCTCAGCGTGGGAAGAAGCAGGGAGTGGGGAGATGGAGGGAGAGAGAGTTGTTGCAACATATTTTAACATATGTGCTTTAGGCCTCTTGGTGGACTCCCTCTTGGGAAGAGGGGAGGGAGCATGCCCCTAAGCAGTTGGTTGGCTTTGCTTGTTTCTATAGCAGCCTGAACGAGGAAAATCATGTTTTAACACTAACATATTCAACCAAAAACCCCTAACAACTACAGGAGGAGTCTCTTTTATTATTATTAAAGAAATTGCATTAAAGATGAATGAGCATATATTGGAATAATTATGTTTTAAGGTGTGTAACATGAAAAGGTACTGAATGGAATATCGACTGTTTTGTAGGAACAGTAATAATGAGATTTCTGTCACCTAATCTTACAATAATTGGGTTATTACTATGCAAATGAAGGTATTACTTAAAAAAAAAAAAAAAGAGGAGGTAAGACAGATCCTTGAGGCAGCCATTTATCTATCCTTAAAGCTATGCTGTCGATTCTCTTTAGGCTGAAGATCCTTTTTTAAACAATTTGGAGATGCTAATTTCATTATTTTTCACCTATGTTTCGTACTAGAATGTTTTTTATTCTCCCCAGGTAGCAGATCAGGAGTGGTGGGTTTTAGATATTTTCTAGTCTCTTATGGATTCCTTTAGGAATAATTAGATCAAATAATTATGATTATTACCTTTTTTTCCTTTCTTTCTTTTAAATAAAATAATGATTTGTGTATTTTGCCTGAGATTTTTGCAGCAGGATCACAGAGAATATACATAAATTATTTTTATCCTTCTTCCTCTTTAACAACGTATTATTGAGCAGCTTGCTACAGTTTTCTTGATTTCCATTAGTTATTAAAGTTTACTTACTGGCCAGCTATTGGCCTTGAAGAGGAACTGAGGAGTGCTCAGCATTTGTATTTTTTAGTTTAAGACTTTGATAGCTTTTACTTGATCTGCCAGAGGCCTGATGGCATTTGCTCTGTCCCTGACTGTTAGAAGTAATATTTAAGATTTGGCTGCCAATGGGAATTTCTTTGTTTCTGTGTGAGTCTTAGTTCCTTTGCAATGCATATTTGTAGAAATTTTGTTTGTGGGTGAAAAGGTGCTTATAAAGGCTCTCTGAAGTCTCGATCTCTGCACTGTGAATGCTGTTGTTGTGTGAGGGAGTGCAATTCAGATTTGTGGGATTATGCTCAGACATGCTGCACTCACGCTTCTGATCGCAGAACACGTATCTCCTAGGAGGTGCTGAGCACTTGTAACTCCCACTGACTTCAGCATTCCCAGTTGTATGTTTGTATCAAGTGTACAGATGTGTCACTGCACTAATCCAGAATTTGACTTCCTCTGTCAGCAGTTTACTATGGAAAGCAAAGTAATATTTAGTGGTTAGATTTCAAGTCATTATAGTGTGTTACTCTATTTCAAACCTTCTCATAGTGCTTCCCTTGGTCTTCTTTCTAGCAAGTTCATGGTGACTCTCGCTTTCTCCCTTTTTGGTTCACTGCTCTCCTACTCAGTGTTGAAGCCCGGTTTTGGTTACACTTAGTTTTAACACTTTCAGATTTTTATTTTTTTATTTTTGATTTTTGATTTATTTTTTTTTTTTACTTAATGTATGACTCCCAAGAGAAGTGGATGACTCCTCTGTGGCTTTCTGCAAGCAGCTTAATCTCTCCTCATTTTCTGTATATAGAATGTAGCTATACCTAAAATTCACCTTCCCTATGAATAAAGGAAGTGATATTACCTCACTATTTACCTATTTACATTCTGGGGTGAATAACAGCATACGGAGAACACTTTCATTGATTACAAAAGCATAAATGAATCAGGGATTTCAAGGTGATTTGCTTCATGAATTATTAACAGATTTATTAAGGATGCTGAGTAATTTTACAAAAAGGTACTTTGATAATGCTCTAGGTTTTGCAACACTGTGAAGTATTTTGTATTACTTGTGCCAGCAGTTGTGAGGTGCTGTCTGTGAGAAGGGAGGATGTTTTTGCAATACAAGTTACTGCTGGTCCATACCGTAATTCCCCCTAAACGTATGCTGCCAGTATCATAGAATCATAGAATGGTTTGGGTTGGAAGGGACCTTAAAGATCATCTAGTTCCACTCCGCTGCCACAGGCAGGGACACCTTCCACTAGACCAGATTGCTCAAAGCTCCATCCAACCTGGCCTTGAACACTGCCAGGGGTGGGGCGTACTGCTGAATCTTTCCTCACTCACTGTTTAAGCCTACAGAAAGGTGGGCATCCTCTGCACTATATGATGCACATCATTTGTAAAGGAGAAAGGTTGGTGAAAGATGGGAACTTCCACAATGTCCTTGAACATAAAAAACAACTAACTACACATTAACAGTGATGTGAGGTCACACTTGGATGTGTCATAGTACCTGCCATCCATCCAAGAGAAAGCTGTTAAGCTATTTGGGATTCACAAAGTCTTTTATTGACTTTTAACTGACAATTTTTCCTATGCTTAGTGTATTAATTCTTGCTTGATTAACAGGTCTGGAGCAAACTGAGCTATTGACCTCATGGATCCCAGGTTGTTTGACTTAATAATCAGGAAGAGTCTGTCTGTTTAGCTGGGTGTGCCTGAAAAAAAAACGAGTTGTGATCTTTGTTTAGATCTGAATCATAACAGCATATAGTGAAAAAAAAAGGACCATAAAATAACAAGATGTCCAGAAAATGCACCATAGAAATAGCAAGATGTCCAGAAAAAAAACCAAGAAAGACCTGCACAAGTTCTTCCTAGCAGGGCCATATGTATAGGGTCATTACCAAGTTACCCATGTGGTAACCCCTAAGCCTTTACTGCACCATTGCTCCTAAGGTGCGGTATGGTTCACTGCTGCAGTGAAATAAAATAATACTAAACCATTTTCCAGAATTCACAGTAAAAAGAAAAAAATGTTTGAAGCTCAAAAAGAGGATTTTGTTTAAGATTTCAGTTTAACACATATGCATCCTGCCCTGGTGATTGCTGGTGGTTGCCAGGAAGTTCTCCAAGAAATCTGCAAAATGTCTAGTCTGTGTAACAGACGGGAGAGCTGGGAAAATTGTGTGAAAGTCCAGAGAGTTTTAGATTTCTTTTTCTCTTTTCCCCAGAAGGAGTTTTGGACCGTTTAGATAAGATGTGTGAATGTTAAATTCTCTCTTTACACCCATTTGAACAAAACCTCTGAGCCTTTATTGAGTCTGTTCTTCCCTCGCAGTTACAGGTTGAGAACAGGGTGAACTCCTAAGCAAGCTGTGCATGACAGAATTGATGGGTGAACAAAATAAGCATTCCTTAGGCAGGAACTGAAATTTGAGCAGCTACTTAGTATGCTTCGGTTAGTACTGCTGCTATATTTCACAGCACTGAAGACCTACGGGAGAACTAGCTACACAGGAACATCTCCTGACTCTTCCGTGGCATGTATCGTGTATGACACCTCCTTGGAGTGCTGGCACACCTAATGGAGTGATGGTGATCCAATGGTGGCACTAATTAACTGATGAAATAAAAAATGCTACACTGAGGATGCATTTCCTATTTACTGGGTGACCATTACTCTTCTGACTGGGGCCATGATTTCCCATGCTATCAATGGATCAGAAAACAATAGTGGAAAAGAGACCCATTTTGATTTTGTGTCTGCTCCATGTTCTTCCAGCTTCACATGCCTCAACAGCTGGCTGTACCCTCACCACTTTTAATTCCACCTCTTCCAAGGGTCCTTTAACAAAACACTACCCTTCTCTACGTGGCCCCAAGCTACCTCTGCAAGCCTGGAGAAAATCAGAGCAGCAGTTCCAAATTTAGCTGATTTAGCTAAATGCCAACACCTGAGCTGAGCGGTCAGTAAAAACTGGCTCTGCAATAAGTGAGCTCTTTCAGTAGGTTATGTGTTAGGGGTGTGGAGGAGTATGTGCATGGTAGCAGAAAAAGGGGCTGCAGGTCCTGTGCAGGTACCTAACTTCAGTGCTCTTTTTCATGTTTTAATTTGCAGTTGATCTCTTAAAATTGCTATGTACCATTTGATAGCCATTACTAGGTAGGAAGTGCAAATTTGCTATTGTCCTAGAATGAACTGAACTTGTTGGTAGGTAGTTTTACCAGCCAGATGGAAGGAGTGGGGTTTCATTGTGGGTTTACTTTTGTTGTTTTTTTTTTTTCTTCCTGTTAAAACCTATAATGATTTTTCTAAATCACTCATTGAAGAGCTTATATGCTGAGCCTAGAAGCATGCTATGATCTTTTCTAATGCCTTTGACTTTAACTGTAGATATCCAGCAATTCCATTAGATGCTTTATAGTCTGTCTCTTTTAAA
>JAOSLQ010023593.1:8080-19278 GCA_025629905.1 Lorius lory
TGCAGGCAGAGAGGTAAAGACAGTGTTCACCACTCAACTTTCATTTAGAGAATAAGAGGCAATAATCCTTGGCCAACTGTAGGTAATGGCAGTAAGCTGGTTACACAGAACAGTACTTTTCATGCTGCTTTGCAATGGAACAGGCAGGAAGGGCACTGGCAATGTCATCTTGACATCAGAGGAGCGAATGAGAAATAGGGAGCTGAAGGAATTGGACTTAAATGGGAAGCTTGTTACACAATCAAGAAATGTAAAAACATTATCTTACTGTTGAGTCCATGTTCTCAGATGTTTTCATTACCAGTAAAATTTATTCAGACTAAAAATAAAAGTATATTTTTATTTCCACCAGCAAAACCAATGATTAATCTTGGTTGAACAGTACCAACATCTACGGTCATTTCCATACCAAAGAATATATTTAGAATCAGGGCAGACATTTTTCCCATCAAATAGGAAGCTGATTCAAGAAGGAATCAGTACTTGGAAAGTCTTTATGTCATACGGCCCAGGCAGTTCAGACAGCCTTGAACTCTGGACCACAGAAAGCTGTGGGAGGGGAGTGGGGAGAAGTCTAGAAAACAGTGGAACACTGTAGCACTGTCCCGTGATTTAAAATAGGAATTGAGAAATACTCTACACGCAGGAAAAAGAAAGCACAACCAAACAAAAAACAACCTTCTGTTTTATCATGTTGATCACTTTTCCTTAACTGACCATTCTGTGAAAGGTATTTTCCACTGATATTTGACAGAAGAGATAGTTTTATGAGTAAAGGAAGAGTCAGTAAATGTCTTTGCTATTCCTTTGCAGACAATACCTTTCTGTCACTCAGCAAGCCATTTTCCATTATCACTTCCACAGTAATGTAGAGCTCTTCTTTTACTCCTCACAAAGAATATTCATCATTTATAGATAACCTCTCTCAGTTGTTTCTCTTCATCTCTTACTAACAAGATTCGCTCCAAATCTCCATTTATCTTGGGATTCATGAAACTTTCATGTCATTCTTTTTTGTCCAGAAAGACATCTGTTAACTTTCTGCATCAAAGTGACAGAGACTGAGAAAAGTTCTTCATGAAATTAGTTACTTCAGTTCTTCAGCTGTGGACTTTCAAACTGTAAAGCTCTTTATCCATGATATATTTCATAGTATCTATCACTTCAGTTCAAATGTTTGTTTTCTAGGAGAAGGAAAGGAATACTGAACTAGAGGACCACTTTCTTCCTACCACCATAATGCCCTTAAAAAGCCTCTTATTCAGAGACTTTTCCTGTTAATAGCTCATTGACCACTTTTTAACTGCATCCTCTTTTTCCTGCCTTACACAAGGGCTCCCTTTCCCTCCCCTAGGCTTCCTTCTGTCGGTTCAAAACTAAAAAGGTTTTTGCTCAAAACACCTTCATATAACAGAAGCACTGTTCTTTTCTAGGATTGCTTTCTTCAGAAGATTAGGAGTCAAGACTTATTTCCACCCTTGCTACTGATATTATAGTGTACTTCAGTGGTGACAAACTAGAAGAATTTAAATCACTCTAGCCTGAGATGGAAAGTTAATACCTTCCTATGCTATCCTCTGTACAGAAGTACACTAAGAAAAACCTGCTAGTCTGTGCTAGGTGCCATTGGGAACTGAAAGCAGCCCTTCCCTAATGACATTGAAAAGGTGCTAACTTAACGGTGATAGCAAAGCTCATTAAACAAGCCATTAGGTCTAACAGTTACTTTAATATTTGTCCTTCCTTTGTAACACTGATCTTGCCAGAGAACTTTTACATTTCTGCTTGCAAAAAATAAAAACCCCACAGGATGTTTCACATTTCCTAAAGACCTCCTGCATGAGGAAATTAAATTTGGCTAGATTTTTGCAAAAAATGGGGGCTCAAGCTTTTGGTTAGAGTGTTTATCAAACCCCCAGTGGCAGGCAGCACATGCATAAAGCAGACATAGCACTATACCTCTGGGTATATGATCTATACTCACAGCAAACCTCACTTAGGAAAATCTGAGAGCAGGAGTTTGTATTGCCATCCTCTGTTTATGAACCCTCGATGAATCTTACTGCCATGACCATCTGCCTTTTGAAACTGTCTATATCTCTGGCCTTCAAAACATTCAGTGCAGCACATAATTATGCTGCCAATTATGCCATCAAAGTTACTTGCGTTCAGACCTTCTGCATTATTTCATTTGGCCTTCAAGTTCTTGTCCTGACCAAAAATGTAATTCACAGGTCTCTTTCCTGAATGAAAATATTTAATTGTAAGCAGGATCAGTGTGCACACACAGCTATGGGAATATTCTTCCCAGTGTTCATTACTCTGCTTTTACTAACAGAATTATTTTGCCATGTTTTTGTTCAGATACTTGGGATTGTGAAATCCTTCAGCAAGAATTTTATTTTCTTTTGTATCAAGTTGCAATTCCCTTTTCATTTACCTCTTTCCCATACTGTTAAGATCATACAGCTTCCCCCATTGCACAAAGAGTTTTTAATTCATCTTTTACAGCATGCCACTTACACAAACATCAGCAACGGCTCAGTTACTACAGAAACCTCTGGCTGAAACTAAACAAAACCTTTTATTCTGGGGAAACTGGTTGTACCACAATATCCAGACCATTTTGCTTCACACATTCATTGGCTTTATGCCACATTTAAAAGATGTAACTTCTCCCCAGAACAACACATTAAAAAAAAAAAAAAAATCAACAGATTCATATTTTGATAGCAAGTAGCAGCTCTTGGCACTGGCTTGTGTTTTCAAACACAACAATCAGTAGGTCAGTTTTGCATTTTCTTTCTTTTAGAAACCTTGAACGAGCATCCCTGATACAGGCACTTACCACTCACCCTCTTTTTAGAACTTTATTGGTTGCCTTTTGGGAAGGGAGGAATAGGCCTTCTTTTACCTTTCTTTTCCAGTAAGAGGGACTTGTTTTTTCCAGTTGCAGTAAGAACAGACTGTTCTTTCTCAAATTACAAAAATCAGTGAGGGAGAGAAAATAGCAAAAATAAGCAAAGGACACAGTAAATTAAAAATGGCTAAGGATGCATGGCTTAGAAAAGCAACACAAGTTTAAATTACCTCCTTGTACTTTGATGCTGACTTTTGACAAGCTTTATATAGAAATCTACTGGGGTTTGGGGGTTTCTGATGCATTTTCCTGGGGTAGCTTTGGCTCTGATACTCGATAAGGAGACAAACTTGCACTGTCTCAGAAAGGACTGGTGGCCTCCACAGTATTTATAGGAAAACCAAATAACTGGAAAGTAAATATACCATCGTGTTCTTGCATCACTCATAACAAAGATAAAGAGTTTTAAACAGAGTCAACCTCTAACCCCAGCAGTGCAAGCATCCAGCTCAGCTCCAGCTGCTAGGCTTCAGCAGGAAGATTTAGCACTGCTACTGTCACAGGGAAAGACACTAATACCATTAAGCCTATTATCGGCACAAATCTGTGTCCACATATGTTATCACTGGTTACATTTCTTTTCCCTCTCATTTCATATGATTTTTTTCCACTCCTTGGCTAAACTTGTAAAATTACGACCAAAGCTATTTGAAAAGCAACAAAAAAATCTTAGTCAAGGTTGATAGGGTGCTGTTGGCATCAGAAACTGGTTCACCCATTGAGAAGATCTGGGATCCCCTCAAACAGAAACAGGATGTTATATGTGACATAGAGAAGGTGACACCTATTACTAACACAAAAACGTTCCCAAGGATAATAGTGTAGCATATAGGAAAAGATATACAAAACTAGGAAGTTGTTCCCGAGGAACAATTCTTAATAGCTATTCACCAAATGCAAATACAATTTTTAACTAAGCAGATTAATCCTTGAAATTAACAAAGCTAATGTTCTAGGATCTGTGTTAGCTGTATGGCCAAGACTAAAGTCATTGCTCTGTTGTAATCAGCTGGATGACAATTGTAAATGGGACAAATCTAGAACCTGAGGTCTGAGCTTGGTCACTGCTGTGTGTTTACCTACCTCCTACACCATTCCTTTAAAAGTGCTAATTCTGTTATTCACAGATAATCTGAATGCATACATACCATAAGGGCTTTGAGATAATCTTCTTTTTACAGGCTGATGATTGGAGTGCTATCAAGTCATAAAAAAACCCAAACAAATAAACAAAATCCACAGAAGCTTGTTCAGGGTTGACTTTGGAAGAAGTGAAAGGAGGTGGTGTGGTGGTGTTTTCCCAACAGGGGTAGCTTAAGGGGTTTTAGGTGGAAAAAATACAGCTATTCAACTCCAGCAGTAGACAGAAACCTGGATTACAATTGTTAAAACCACTGAACTGCAGACATCTGTAAACATCTCTGGATTTAGATTAGTGCAAGTGTAGCTAAGCCTCCTTTCTCTTCAGAGAAAGGAAGATGGATTAGTTAGCTCTGAGTGTAGCTATGTAAAAAGGAAAGGCAAGGAACTGAAAGGCAATCTTTGGGGTTTGTTGCGTGCTCACTTAAGGAGTGCTCTGTAACAGAGCAGTAACTGAAGTGAGCAGCACAGGCTCCTGGCTCTGTAACCACTAAAGATGAACACTTGGGAGAAACAAATTATATAAGCAATAAGAGTGCACGTAAAGTGATTTGGGAAAGGGCAGCTTTCTCCCTGGTCATTGCTGATGGAAGCTGGCAGCTGGCAGCTAGAAGCTCCTGGCATTGCCGGGGAGATTTCAGGGCTCTGTGCCTTTGAAGAAACTGCAAACCTGTACTGAGTGACAACAATAATCAGTCAGAGGAGAGCGTGTATTACACCTTATCAAATCAATGTGCCAGTGGTTCAGGAGAGAGCCTCTACAATAAAAAATATCCAGAGCATTAAGATAAATATCTAAAAAACCCCATTAATAATAGCCATTAAAACGACTTGTAGCACACAGTCATTTGCTACAGACACAGGCTGCAATAAGACATTTAAGACTGAATCTAAAATTCAGGAAAAAGCATAGGTATGTTGAGCATCTAAGGATCTTCAGCAGGATATTTCTGGTCTTGGAAGCAGCAACAGAAGGAACACTCACCAGAACAGGGAACACCCACCAGATTGTGAGGATCCCTGCTTTTTTGCTGGGGACCCACACGCATCCACACATCAATGTTTCCATTAGAAGCCAGTGCTGAGCTGAGAGCAGCTGAACTCAGCAGCTCTTTGCATTTTGGAACGCATTCAAGGCAACAAGATGGGGCCAGCCAAGCAGTATAAATCAAGGTTTGTATTCCTGATATCACATCCAAAGGGCTAATTTCAGAAATTGTTACTTAGTTCTTAAAAATAACCCAAGAACATGGCCCTTGCAAATACTTTGGGAAGCCAGGAAATGCATTTATGTCAGAGATAATGAAGAATACTGCTTCAGTGATCGTAACATCTATTGTTTCAATGATGTTTTTCTCTTATTTCCCAAATATCATCAAGATTCAACTATAAATAGAATAATAATAGAGTAGTGTGGGTTGGAAGAAAACTTTAAAGGTCATCTAGCCCAACCCCCCCTGCTGCAATAAGCAAGGACATCTTCAATTAGATCAGGCTGCTCGGAGCCCTTCAACCTGACTTAGCATGTTTCCAAGAATAAGGCACCTACCACCCCCCCAGGCAACCTGTGCTAGTGTTTTGCCGTCTTCTTCCTTAAAAGTTTCTTTCCTATCCATACATGCACTTATAAAAAGTCACTCTCCAGCTTTCCAACAGGATCCTGTAGGCACTGAAAGGCTGCAATAAGGCCTCCCTGGAGCCTTCTCTTCTCCAGGCTAAATAACCGCAACCATCTCACCCTCTCCTCACAGAAGAGGTGTTCCATCCCTCTAACCATTTTTGTGGCCATCCTCTGTACCTGCTCCAACAGGTTCATGTCATTCCTGTATGGAGGACTCCAGAGCTGAATGCAGTACTCCAGGTAGGGTCTCAGCAGCATGAAGCAGAGGGGCAGCTGGTCACAGTTCTTACACAGCCCAGGATACAGTTGGCTTCCCGGGCTGCAAGCACAAATTGTCAACTCATGTCCAGCTTTACATTCATTACATCCATTTCCATACATCACATTCCTTAAATCCTTCCCAGTAAGTCTGCCCTCTATCCACTAGTGGGGGTTGCATCAACCCAGGTACAGGAGGACCTTGCACTTGACCTTGTTGAGCCACATGAGGTCCATTCACATGGCACACTTCTCAAGCTTATCAAATTTGCCGAGGATGCACTCAGTACCACTCTCTACATCATTTGTGAAGATAATAAATGGTACTGGTCCCAGTACAGACCTGAGGGGCCCATCACTGAGTGATAATGTGATTTCCCCAAGCTCATAGAACATGCAGAAGAGAACAAATGTGAGCAGCCCAGAGAGCTGCTGCTCAGCAAAGGTGGATTCTATCCAAGAAATAGATAACGAATAAACACTAAGCAAGGTCTCCTCAATCACTCTTCAACAGGGCTATATTTCTTGCCCATTTTTCTCTACTTGGATTTGGCTTTCTTTGGTTTTTCTGTAAAAGATTCATAAAGTTCAATCATGTTCTTAAATTTTTCTAGCTATCTGAAGTACTGTATGTGTTACTGCAATACTGCAAGAAACAGAAAAAAGTCGAATTTGTAATGCAGCACAGGTGAAGAGGAAAGAAAACGAACACAGTTCGTAGGAAGGATGAATGTAGGACACATCATATGAATAATAGATGCCAAAAGGCATGAAGTGGAGACACAACACTTGCACAACTCTCTAGGAAAGATCAGAAATTTCCTTTTTTCCTTTTTACAGAAGTTACAATAAATACCTCTTCTTCAAATACATATTAAAATAATTTAGGTTTTTTATCTCAAAATCACCTCTTCAAAACAGCTGCCCAGCAAATACCACAGTCTCAGAAAATCTGCTTTCAACTTGGGAGCCAAGAAGCAATAGCCATACTCACTGGCACGTTTCCCATTCAGTAGAGATGCAACAGGAGCATAACGCATATCCTCATCGTTTCTTATTCTTTTTAGTATAATTTCAGCAGATTCAGTCTATGAAGCTATAATTGCCAGAAAAATGAATCTTTTGATGTAAGTGTTACTATGCAAAAGTGTTTGAAGGCAAGAGGGGAATGGGATGGAAAGTAGCTGTTTGGTCATGGAACATTAAAATAACTACATTTTCTCCCATACTAACAAGGAGATTTACATTCAAAGAAGGTGGTTCAGTGCAAGCAACACCCCAAATTTGTGTATTTATCAGCCAAGTTATTCAGCTCTATTCCTAATGAAAAAAGTGTGCTTATTCACGCTTTAAGAGCAAGACAACTATCTCATGGTAAAGCACATTATGCCTTGTGGTTAAGCAACAAAATATTCCTCTCTTCCTGATTTCTTCTGTTTAAATTCAGAGGCATATAAGAAGAAACAAGCACCACCAAGGGTCAGATTAATTCCCTTGAGGAGGAAAATCCACTGAAATCAGCAGCTAAGCTAAGCAATTCCTTTCTATGTCAACTGCTGCAGAAAGGTTTTTGAACCTACCATCAGTGGAGAGCAGTTCAAGCAGAGATGTCAGGGATTTATCCTTTTCATCTGTGCACCCAGCATCCATCAGATGAGCACAACAGCAATGGAAAGGAGAGGTGCAGCTACGGATGCTTCCAGTAGAGCCTGACCACCTTATGCTGTTGCTCACCACCATAAACTGTTGCTGCTTCATCTATGGGACTGGTGGCCTGGCCAGCCCTAGCCTAAACCAGCTCTTGCTTGATCCACTCCAGTGCTTCTGTTTCAGGGTGCTGGCACAGGGGGCAAGGCCAGCAAATGCAGTGGGTGGACACCTCCCCTGATCCAAGCCCTTCTCTAACCTAAGGGGAAGCAGTTTTGCCCACCAGCACAAAATCGGCAGCTTCTCACCATTTAACTCATTTCCAAAGTCCTCTCATACACCAGGATCACCACCCAGGGCAAAACCTTTGGGATTACATCTACACAGCTGGAGAATTAAGTCTTCCCTTCCCATGAGTTTCTTGGTACAAATATAACACTGCAGAATATAAGAAAGGTCAGACTACAGCTGACAGTCCTATCACTCTTGATTTCTCAGACTAAATTAAAACATGAGAGGAGTTTTCAGCCACGCTTCTTTGTTGTTTTGTAATCCTTAACATTAATGTCTAGCTGTGCTGGATATAGTCAGGACTCCTACAGCTTTTGTTGGGTTTGATATTGCAAAATCTGTGTATTTCTAAAAGTTAAGACCAAGAGATACATGATTATAAAAGTCAACTTTATGGAATAAGTGAAAATAAACATTTAGAGATGTTTTGGGAAAAGCAGCTTTCCCATGTGGCATAAACCAACAAGAAAAGTGAAATTAGTTACAATTTGTTTGTTCACTTTCCATTCTTCTGTGACATGAGAGTGTTCTCATCTGCACTGTTGATCTTCCTATTACCAGATTAATGCTCTGAAAATGCCTTCATATCCAAATACAGAAAGAATGGCCTCCTTAGCCCAGAGGTCCACAAAGAGAAATCTCTGCAGTTTCATGGTCCTTCTCATATGGGTGAGAACTCTCCACTTCACAGGTAGGTAGTGGCCAACTTCTCTGTGACTGATGAGCACCTGTGTTACACAGCTTACTCCTAACAGCTCCATGTAAGAAATAGCTCAAACACACAGGTGGTCTTAAAGATTCACCTTGGGTTTTATTTCCCTTTCAACTCTCATGTCCCTGCCATACTTTAAGCAATCACTTTAAAAATAATATCAATAAAAGAAAGACTGCTTCTATAAAGCCCCTATAGACATTTCTGTGCTCTACTCCAGTCTGAACTGTATTGTCAACTCACAGCTATTTTTCCACTTTCTCCCCCTCTTGCCACCAATCTGCCTTAGGGATCAACTTCTCTCTTCTTTGCTTCATTTAAGCATCCAAGCCCACCTTGTCCCAATCTGTTTCTCCAGCAAGAAAATACTGCACTCATCCAGCCTCACCGCAGATTCCTGCAGTTTTAGCAAACACTGGCAACAGAGCAACAGCAGCTTTCCCCTTTAAGTCAGATTTTCAGTCCCTGTTCCTTCTCAACACTCAACACAAAGGTGTTAAAGCTACTTGCAAGCAGTACCAGGAAAAGAAGTACTTTTCTCGGTACTCTGTGCTGAGAGCACACTAATTTCTTCTTGTAGAAATGGACTCTGTGCCCTCTGCACCTCAACAGATCAATTACCTACAGTCCCAACTTCCACCCAAACACATGCTCAGATACTCATCAGCAAGCACATTTAAAGAACACAACATAGGCTGAGTTCTGTTTAAAACCATGTCATTTAACTCTTAACCAAGCATTAGACTCTGACTTCTTTCAAGCTGTTAGCTCTCCTTCTAGAGCTTTCAAGGCTTCCACATTATCTGAACTTAAGCTGAACAAACCTGAAAAAGAGCTGCCTCCTGCACAAAATCCGGCATAGTTCTATCTACATTTGACCTCTATTTTACCTTAATCTTATAGAAGAACTTTTTAAGCTCAATAAATGATTCAGAAATTTAACTGCCCATTGTACCAGTAAGTTACCCATACTAAACAGTACTCTGAAGATGCATTTATAAACAAACATGAAAATATCAAAGCTATACCCAGATACATAATTCCAAAATTTGTTCCTAGATTTTTGTTGACTTTCTACTATTATTTATAAAAACTCAAAAAGCACAAGCATTAGGACTTTATGGTCCTAGATCTTAATGTCTAATACATTCATATAAATTCTGCAGCTGTTTATGAACTGTATGCAATCTTTGTGGAAAAAAAAAACCAAACAAAAGACAATCTGTTAGAAATCACTTTTCGAGGTCTTCCAGCTGGGTCTGTATTGAATTTAATGACAAATTTGTCTGCCCCTGTACCATATTCCAACAAGTGCTAAACACAGCCCCTAACACCGTTTACACCTAATCTCCAGACAGGATTCCTGCCAGCTAGCCTGAACAGAGGGTTTGTGATGCCACAACAGCCTCCCTGCATGTGCTGCTTAAGAATCAATGTCTTTAAATTAACTCCCAACCACCCTGCCCTTAAAGCAGGGTTAGTAGGCTGCAGGGCTTGAGGGCAGCGTTTTCAGATGGCAAGCAAGGGGATGCACCATGATACTTGCCAGGTAGCTGCCTCATCTTTCAGACAGGGAGGGAAAGTCACTGTGGTAGCCATGTCCAGCCCTGACCTTGCAACCATGATGTTCCGTCTAGCTGCCTACAGCCCCATCTGCTCTTCAGCCTATTGTTGCAAAGGCTTCCTCACTTCTTGCCTTTTTGTAAGGTCTTTTGCCTTGTACCTTTTGAAGCTTCTGCTCTTCTGTTCCATCTTTCCAGCCTTCAAATTGTGTGTTTATCTGCCACTGAAAATTGCCCCTTCAGCTTGACTCCAGGCAGTGGTTTTCCCTGTTAATAGTCTAAGCCCAGCCTAGGAAACTACTGCCTCTGAACACTGATCCTGATCAGTTTGACATTGAGTTAACCTATTTCTCATCTCCCTGAAAGTTTTAAAGCTTAGAGTTGTAAAGTACTGAAAGAAAGACAACAGTAAATGTGGTGCTGCAAGCAGAAGAAGGATTAATTCACATTACAAGGAATTAGCAATTAATAATTAATTCCATTTTGTAAAGCCATTCAGAAAGATGGACTATCATAAATAACCCTTAGTTTATCTATAAAACATAAAAAAGTGGCTAATGATGTCTGCAGTCTTTACTGGGTAATGCCCTAGTATGTTAAATATATCATGCTAATCAATGTCACAACAGCCTTGCAATGCTAACCATTGCAAAGTCATTCATCTCGGTTGATACGCTGGAGGGAAGGAATGCCATCCAGAGGGACCCTGACACGCTTGGGAGGTGGACTGATGCCAACCTCATGAAGTTTAACCATGCCAAGTGCAAGGTCCCACACCTGGGTCAGAGCAATCCCAGGCACAGCTACAGGTTGGGCAGAGAAGAGACTCACAGCAGCCCTGAGGAGAAGGACTTGAGGATGTTGGTTGATGAGAAATGAACATGAGCTGGCTTCAGTGTGCGCTCACAGCCCAGAAAGCCAACCGTATCCTGGGCCGCATCAAAAGAAGCGTGACCAGCAGGTCAAAGGGGGTGATCCTGCCCCTCTACTCTGCTCTCTTGAGACCTCACTTGGAGTACTGTGTGCAGTTCTGGTGTCCTCAACATA
>JAOSLQ010023595.1:0-16716 GCA_025629905.1 Lorius lory
GGCACAGGTTTCCTGGTGGTTTATGTCCGTATCACAAAACATAGGGTTTCATTTCTGCCCTTGAAAAAAAATTCGAAAACCATTGCCAGTATACGTTCTTCCTTGACAATTTTTCACTGGTTTTGGTAAACATGGAGAGTTTATAGTCAGTGTCCCTCCTGAACGACTTGTAGCACAAAACCCAGCAGTGGTCTCCTACAGAAAAGAAAATATGGGCTTGAATCTTTTACTCTGCTCAGTGCTATGTTATCTTTAGGGTCTCCAGAACAAGTTTATGCTTAACCTCAGTTCAAAAATGATGGGGTTTGTACCTAGAGGTTGATCTGACAGATTTGTGCCTAGAACAGCACCAGAGGAGCCCTGTGCCAGGATGCTCCTCCTACTCAGATGGATCTTTATCCACTGCGGGTGGGTAGGAAGCAGGGATAGGGCTGGCCCATGCCCTGCAGGGCAGCTGGCACTTGAGCTGCCTCCGGGCAGTGTGTGAGCAGCTCCGTGGGAAGCAGCTGCTGCTTCTAATTAAACAGCACAGATCCATTGCTGCTCACCAGTCTGACGGCAGTAAGCCCTTCTCCAGCCTCGGGTGCTGGAATTAATGCTGCTGTGAGACAACATACATTGCAGCCTGAAAATGGCAGATCAGGTGTACACTTACTGCCATTAAACGGCTTTAAATTGGTTTAGAATTGAAAAGAGGAAAAAAAAAATCTGCCATAAAAGATCCAGATATGGCTGCAAGGTGCTGAATGCAAATGACAGAGTGAAGCTGAATTCAATATGAAGTTGCTTTAGGACTTTGAGGCGTACACCTACAACACCCACTCTTAGCAAGAGAGGCAGAGGCTGGCTCTGCTTAGCAGCCAAGTTTTAGAGCAGTGTCAAATTAAGAAACCTGGCTTTGAAATACTGGATGTCTCCTGAACAACTTCAAGCCTATTTTTGCAATGTAGGATCAAAGCATTTGCGGCCTTAAGACGGGTTCAAACTGAAGAAATTTTGGACACTGGCCACCCAGAAGGATCTAAGATCTGTGCTGTTAGTAATTATTAATACATGAGTAACCTGTTACATGAGAGCAAATTGAACATACTACATCCATATTTATATATAGATATAGATACATTAGGCCTGTGAGCTACAGTAACATTTAATAAAGGAGTGACCAGCTCTTCTGAAGTTCCTAAAGTTCAGTCAACACTGAGAATATTTCCATTGTAAACCAACAAATATTCACTGGGTAAAAATCTATCAGAAATTTTTACATAAAAGTCAGAGCCCAGATTGCTGTTCTTCGACTGCAGCCTGAGCCCACCAGCCATCGTCATCCCCTCGCAACGCACTGAACCTCCTGCTGCTCACTGCAGGGATTAGATGGGAACAGGGCAAATGCTCCTGCCCAGGGTAGCCCAGAGCACTGAGGCACATCTCCAAAAATGGGAGATGTGAAGCCAAATCATCTTGGGTAGGAATAAATAATCAACTCTAGCGTCCCACACCTCATCGTGTGAGGGGGGTGATGGACCAGTCTTGTCTCCTCAGTGTTTCAATGGAGGGCTATATCCTTCACTGTGTTTTTACCCAACCTGTCCAGGATATTGGCAGGTTTTGACTATTTTGCACTTTGTGAACCCTTAAACATCTCCAGTATGAAGAACAGACCAGCTCACATGGAACACAACCCAAATGACCATTGATTTGCTCTCCTACCTACCTTTCACGGAAGGTGGGAAGAGGAAGCAGCACAGGGAACCTATAGCAGGAGAATGACACAAATCTGGAACAAGATGCTGAAGCCACCTGCTGTCATGGAGAAACAGAAGGGTGTCTCAGCCCTTCAGCATTTTGGATCAGTGCTGGGGACCCTCTCACATGGTGGCTTTGCTCCTCCAGCTGGCCAGGAACACCCCTCCTGACACAGTGAGGGCATCAGCACGCATACAATGCTGTGAAACACATTCTAGGGAGGATGGGATTTCTGACAGAGGTCTGGGAATTCCTGCAGGAATAGCTGTATTTTACCTCAGAAACAGTGAGCAAAAGAGAATGACCAGGAAAACCTATGAGACATCAAGAGAGAAATGACAGCGTTACAGTCCCAGTTCAGCACCCATTAGCCGGACACTGGTATAAGAGGGACTGAACAAGCCTCATATAACATCTTCTTCTGAAACATTAGCTGCAGACAAGGATCTTTCTCAGTATGAATTATGAAGTATTGTTTCATGTTTAATTGCATTGATTTGCATTGAAAGCTTTAAACATCAGCCTAATAATTATCTTAAACCAATTTGTCATCCAGAATACAATAAACCATTGCCAGTGCTTACAAGGAGCTGATTCTCCTGCATTAGAGGAACAAGAAGAAAATAAAAGAAACCAGCACTTAAAATGCCAGAGTGTGTGTTTAGGTTGCTGCATTTAGGGGAAAAAGTTGTGAGAGTGATTGCCAGTAAAAATAATGGTAATGAAAAACCATCAGAGCCAGCAACGGTGCTTATTTAGGGAGAAACGTCCAAATGGTGGTCAGGGACTGGCACCCACCAGCACTGAGCTGCCCTGGCTGGAGCCACGGGTCACCCTGCTGCCCTCACACCCACTGTAGAGCTCTCCTGCAAGCCAAAACAAGGGGAGTTCTGTTCCAATCTTCCTCTCCGAAACTGAAACCAGCCCTGAGGGTATTGCCTACGTGGCAGTGATTTGTGTTGCTGCTGGTGGCATCGGGACCGGCCACCTTTCTGCCAGGTCACTCCCCTTCCTTCGCGCACCAACCAAGACGATGCTTCTGCTGATGGAGGAAACATTAGCAAATATCTTTAAGAAGGAAACTTCACAGCACTCCAAGCCCTGCTCTGAGAAAAGGCCTGACTAAAACCAACACTAAAAGCAACCTGGCTGGAGGCATGAAAAATTTTGGACAAAGCAATTTTAGCCTTAGCAAGCTACCAGATACCTTGACCAGGAGACAGCAACACAAGATACATTATAGGGAAAGCTGCTGGGACAGGGCTTTGCCAAGTGGGATAGGCTATGAGTCCCCACAGCCTGGGGAGTAGGCGATAATGATGTGTGCTCTGAGCCCCTAAAATTCCTGCAAGAGCAAGCAAAATGAACCAAAGGGGAACTATACCAGGTTTTGAATATTTTAAACCCCTTTGACAGCCACACACTGTAGTACATGTTATCTGTGAGAGATCTTGCAGCAATTGAGCATTTTACAGCTCCTGTCCCATGGAGCAGTCATTTTGCAATGCTTTGCTTGCAGCATCGCACCAAATTTCACTACCACTGCAAAACCTGCTCCCCTTGCCCCCACAGCCAGTTCCAGTGTAATGGTCTTTGCAGAGTGATATTGAAACACACACAGTGGTTTTTAGGGGCAGGATGAAAGCTTGATGTGACTCATGGTGGTATTCTCAGGGGTGTTTCCAGGACTGTCCTCCCCACTAGGAAAAGGTACATCACAGGGCTGTGGTCTGGAGGCACAGTCCCCCTCTCACTGCCCCTACTGCTTGGCCAGGGTATGGGGTAGATGCAGAGGGTGACAGCCCTTTCCTGCTCACAGCCATCATCACCCTGTGCTACAGGTCTGAGCTCCCAGGCAGTGTTTGTCCCCCAGCTGGGAGGCCCTTTGCATCGCATAAATCGCAGAATGGTTTGGACTGGGAGGAACCTTAACGCTCATCCAGTTCCAACCCCCTGCCACTGGCAGGGACACTTTCCACTAGACCAGGTTGCTCAAAGCCCTGTCCAACCTGGCCTTGAGCACTGCCAGGGATGAGGCAGCCACAGCTTCTCTGGGCAACTTGCTCTACTCCCTAACAGTTTCTCTTTTAACAGATAATACAGTTCAGCAGAACTTGAAGACCAGACGGGTGCACAGTGTCCCCAGACAGTGAAATCTCAGGGAACTTTCAAAGCTGAAAAAACGATCCTAAAATAATAAATAAAGAGCAAAACCATACCAACTCAACAAAGACACCACCACAAGGCTTTAACTCCAACACAAACCACGCACTGCAGACCAGGAGAGGGAAACAGCTAGTCTTTGGATTACAAACACAATGATTCTTGCATGACCAGGAGACACACAGGCAGTCTCATGAGCAACAGAATCCCACCAAGGTCAGGCAGATCTCCATTTCATCCCTCCATCACTGCTTGGTGTAGCCCAGCAAAAGGCAAGCTAGGTAGCAGGGCTGCAAGCAGCAGTGCAGGCACATCTTCCACTGGGCTGGGGCCTCCTGCCTTCACCACAACACTCATTTCAGCCTACAGCCCTTCATATAAAGTATCATCAAATAATTCACAGAAGGTGTCAGCTGCAAGCTACAGCCAAAGAGAAGGTTTATTTAAGATACCATGTGGATTGTTATAGAAGATCCTGATGGATTATTCCTATCCGAGAATTTACAGATACTGCAGGAGCTTGGCCAACAATTTGGATTAGTTTAGATTAAACTCACTGGGTTGTTTTTTCTCCCTTAGGAAATCTCAGCCCTGGGTCTACAGACTGTTTTTAAAGGGAAGATAGAGACAAAAACAACTTTTACACTTTTCAGCAGGCACCTAAAGTACTTTTTCCATCAATCACCTTTGATATATGGAGGCAGAAGTGTGAGTTACTTCATTAACAACAGTCACACATAACTGGGTATATTTACATATTAATCAGACAGCTGAGCTGCTGATCTTTCTGTCTTATGTGCATCTGTAACCATTAGTCAGAGCCCAAGTGCTGTTAAATACTCCAGGTACCACCAAGTGCTCTAAAATCAAGACTAGTGCAGGTGACAGGGAAAGACTCATATTTACAATGCTCCCATAGAGCCAAGCACCGTTAGCTCTGCAGTGGCAATATAAATACATATATCTAACACCAGGAGCTTTAAACCAGTGGGAACCTTAAGTAAGGTGAGGCACTCCCCCTGCCTAGAGACTTAAGCCATTCCCAGAGAAAAGGCTGGTTCAGTTCAGCTTTCTCCAGGCCCTTCCCTGGTGTGTCAGCAGCACAGGGCACTCAGCTGCCCCACACCTTAACCTATTAACAGTAAGGTCAAGCACACCCAACAACTTAACCTGGGGCTTGTTGGGGTAGGAGAGCCCAGCCTCTGTTTTTCTCACTGCCCCGAGTCTTCTGCAAAGTCCAGCTGGTTTTCTGGACATGATCTGGTCCCTGGGTAGATCAACCCCTAGCAGCCCAAGGGATTGAAGCAATGAGGAGACTTGGGTTATGCTCCTAAGTCAGTAATTACTGATATTAGGAACCCACACGGAACTCACCTGAGGGTGATGGTGGGTCTACAATCAAGCTGTTGCTCACTGTGGCCCACCCAGCACCCGTCCCAGGTGCAGCACAGCAGTTACTAGGTTTTAGTGTTTTACCTGTTCACTTGCCAGCCCCAGGCTCTGCAAATCCACATCCTCAGTTCCCTCCCTCCACTGCCTCACACACAGCTCTGGACCTCTCTTCCACAGTGCCAGGATCTGAGCTGCTGAATTAAGCTCTCTCTACCTTCCAAGAGCAGATAGCACCATGAGGTTTAAGCTTGGGGCATGAGCACAGTGCCTGCTCTTTCACACGAGGCACCATGCACCCACCTTCTCCCTGAGGGGGCCCCGCTGGTTCACACCTACAGCTGCAGCCCACAACAGAACATATACACGTACCAATTGCTTTGCCAAGGAAGTGATCTGTGGTGTCTGCAGAACTGTCACAGTTTACATTTCATGGGTTTTAACTGTGCAAAGGAAAAATAACGCGTGTGGCTGCAGCGTAACACGGGCTGGGTGGGGAGCTCTGACATTTGCTGAGGTGAGCGGCTCCAGAGAAAAGCCTTCAGAACTGGAGCAAGGGAAATCCCACATCCAGGAGCCTTCATTCTGAATGGTGAGAGCCATGGAGGGAGCCTCAAGCCCTCGACAGGCCTTGTGCAGGAGCGGCAGCTCCACTGAGGTGAGCAGGGACTCACAGAGCATGGTGCGGCAGTTGGCCCAGGTGGGATGGTGAACACCCGCCTCAGGGCTAGGGCCTGGTCTGGGGGCTCTGCGCTGGCTGCCCCAGCAGTGGCAACACCAGGCAGAACCGATGAGAGGGGAGGCTGCAGCGCAGAGCTCGGGGTGTGGAAAGTGCCTGCACTGGTCTCGTGAGGTGAAGGTGCACACTGGGTAGGGCTGCACTCGATGGAGGCCCTCCTGCAGCAGGGGCTGAGCTGCGGGACACTGTCAATAGGCTGAAAGATGTCAGGGAAGCTGAGAGGAAGCGGACTGCTTGCTCCAGGTCCAAACTGTGCAGGGGCCTTAAACGTCCACCATACAGAAAAGGATGAATGTGTTAATGCAGGAAGCTGTGAGCTAGTAAAACCAAACAAAATAAGGAGGAAGAGGACAATTAAAAGCAAGGTGCTTCCTCTAAAACTCAACATTCCCACCCAGAACTGCAGGGGGCTAACACTGCACCAAATGAACAACTGGCTAAGGCACCAGTAAAGCGGATCACTACTGGTGCTGCCAGGAAAAAGTGGCAGGTCACAGTAGTAGGGAACTCTACTTTCAAAGGCACAGAGGCACCTGTCTGTCGGCCTGACCCAGTCTCAAGGCAGGTGTGCTGCCTACGAGGGGTTCAGATCAGGGATGTTGCAGAGAGGCTGCCTGGTCTAGTAAGTCCCACTGACTATTCTTGTGGTCCATGTGGGTGCTAGGGATATTGACAGCAGCAGCCTAGGAATCATTCAGAAGGACTACAGAGCCCTGGGAGAGGTGGGTTAGGGGCTCTGGAGCTCAGGTAGTTTTTTCATCGATCCTCCAGGTCAGAAGGGAGGACCTTAAAAAGGCTAGGCAAATTTGGCAGGTTAATAAATGGCTAGAACAGTGGTGCCATAGTCAGGGGTTTGGGTATTCAGAACATGGGTCTTGATTTGGGAGGCCAGGTCTACTGGAGGCTGGTGGAGCCAGTCTGACAAAAAGGTGGAAGAATTGCTTTGGTAGGATACTTGCCAGGCTGGTCAAGGTAGCTTTAAACTAGATATGTTGGGGGATCCATCCCAACACTCTTGGTCAGTTGCCAGCACCTGTAATAAATGCTTGGAGCAGTATGGGGCTATTTCAGCTGCTCCAGCCCATGAGTTGGCTTCATTTGGAGCTCGGCTCAGATGCCTCATTACAGACACCCATAGTATGGGGAATAAACAAGAGGAATTAGAGATGTGTACACGGCTACAGGGATATGGTATCGTTGGCATCACAGAAGCATGGTGGGATGACTCCTATGGCTGGAGTGTTGGAATGGAAGGTTACAGGCTCTTTAGGAAAGACAGGCCAGGCAGATGGGGAGGGGGAGTAGCTATTTATGTCAGTGATAGGCTGGAGAACATGGAACTATGCCTGGGGACAGGTGATGAATCAACACAGAGCTTATGGGTCAAGGTCAAAGGGAGAACATCAATGGGGACATTATTGTGAGGATCTGTTATAGACTGCCTGATCAGGATGACTGCAGAGAATGACTTGGGGGTGGTGGTTGATGAGAAACTTAACATGAGCCGGCTTCAGTGTGCACTCGCAGCCCAGAAAGCAATTCATGCGCCTTGTCCAGAGAAGCTTTGTGCAGCAGCGGTGTTTTACAGCCAGAGAATCTCTCCTCCATCTTTCAGCACTGTTTATAATGTTCTATTGATTGGTTTTGTCAAACTATTTTATCAATTGGAAGTATTTTTGACCTCTGCAGCCAGGACGTAAATATTAAAGAGGAGATGTGGGGACAGAGGCTTTGTGATGTAGTTCTGGCTCAGGCTTGAGTCTGGCTGGAATCCCAAACCTGGCCCAGTGGCCTTGTTTGACCCAGGCCAGAAAGTGGAAGAAAGGAGCTGGACACACACCACGTCCATATTTCTACCTTTCCACACCTTTCTTCTGTGCGCCAGAGGAGGAGGGAAGGCAGCGAGGAGCCAGCGCTGGCACCATGTGCCCCTGCCTGAGGCATCACCTGTGTACCACAAAGACAAAGAGTCAAGGAGGTGCAGGGAGCAACCAGGAGGCTTTTGAAAGATCAAAATTAATTGCAGCTCCACCCCACAACAGCCCTGGGTCTGCTCAGCTACCATCCAGGAATGCTCTTGCCTGTAGCTGCACTGGGCTAATTGACAAGGAGGGATGGAGATCTCGGAGGAGGGGCAGCTACAGGCAGGGGAGAAAGGAGAAGGCTGTGAGATGGGATGATGGGTCAGGTTGGGATGTTGGTAGAGCCAGGGACCAGCTCTGAGCACTGCCCCAGTGCAAAGCAGTGTGTAGCCTGAAGGACAGTACAGAGCAGCACTCATGAGCATGGGCTCCTCCTCATCTCCTTGCACTGAGGGTTTTTCCACCATCACCTATTTATCTGTGATTTTTCCATGGACTCCCTCCACATTGCCACTGTCCCTCACCGTGTTACTGCCCCAGCACAGACAGAACAGGGCAACACCCAGGCAGCCTAGGACAGCAGCAGCTCCCACAGATGCAGGGGACACAGAGGTGGAAACAGTGAGGTTGCTGTCTGCAATAACACCCTGACATATTTGGCCTAACACACATCCCACCCCTGCACCTCCTGCTCTCACCACAGTGGCAGATGGAGGCTCTACCCACTCATGCAGCCATTGCCTCAGTACCTCCCTTGGTCATTTGCTTTGCTTGAACATCCCCATGAGTGCAGAGGGTAACTCTGCTCAGTTAGGCATGAAGGGCTCAGGTTGGCCTCCAGCATGGCATGCAGCCCAGTAAAGCCTGGCTCGAAACCAAGAGGGACATGCCCAGGGTGAGATGTACAGCTGGCTTTTTGGTTCACCTCTCCAAAGAGCATGTGAAAGAGAAACACCACAAAGAATACAATGGGGCAAAATCTCCAGCCCCTGTAACACTAAACCACCAGTCATGTTGATCACATTAACACAGGGAAGAACACCACTGTTTCTTCTGAAGAAGCAGTCATAGGTATTACTGTGAGAAAGAGCTGGTTAAACCAGAGGGGAGCATGCGTGATGTAAGGACTCCACACACAAACCACCAACACATAAATTAAACAGACCATGAAATGCACAGCAACCCCACTTCCTCATGCAATCCCCCACCCAGAAGGTGTTACCTTTGCTGTGGTTTAGTTGTTTGGCTTAAGAAATGGAAACAGTCTTAAGATGAGACGAACCTCTGGCTGCTGCTTTGTGCTAACAGCTCATATTGGTGTTTTCCTATAAGGTCCAAGTTCATATGAGCAAGTCAGCAGGGGTTCACCATGGGGTAAGTTAAGTTCAGTCAACCTCAGGCCACATCTGGCCCGTGGGTCCTGCTTGCCTGTCTCATGGGAAAACAACACAGCTCATTTCCACCTGGATCCTGTAGGATTTGGAGGCCTTTTTGGAGAGGGTTTGGTGGCCTTTTCCTGCAGGAAGGTGAAACCAAGCCACCCTCTCTTGTTGAGGAAGCCTCAATTTCCATTTCATCTCATCAGCTCTCAGTATCCACAGGGATGGGCACCCTTCTGCACCCCCACATGAGCCCCAGCAGTGCTCTGGGGGTATAAAAAGGCCCAACCTCACCTGCAGGAAGGAGACAGGGTTATATTTTAATCACTGTTGTTCATAACTTCTGAGCTCTGGTCATACTGCAGCCCCTCACTCCTCAAATTATATATATCAAATTATATATATCAAATTAAGTTTGCACTAGCTGCTGCTGGGAAAGGTTTTTATTAGGAAAGAACATGTATTGGCAAAGCCAGATATCCTTTAGACAGTGGATTTCACAGAGAAGTTCCTCCCTAACTGTGCACGGTACAGATCTGACCTTACAAGCAGCCCCATGGGATGTGTCCTGCTCCTACATGGAACGGTGCTGGTACAAGACAAATCAATGCAAATGCTACAGTGAACGAAACTTAGTGCACATGGTTTTTAGCCTTAATTGGGTCTCTTGAAATCAATGGGAGTATGTCCTTTGCCATTAATTTCCCAGCAGAGCCAAAAGCTTCGAGCCCTGACACAGAGTTGGGGCACACCATACTTTTCCAAAAGCTCACAGCCAGGCCAAACACACATGGGACTTCTCAGGGAGCATAAGGGACCTTTCCCTGCCTGTATCCCTGCTGGATTTTGGCAGGGTAAAGACCACTTTGTGACATACGGAAAAAGTGTGAGGTTTGCCCCTTCTTGTCCCACTTCCCAGGAGCACATGAAGCAAGGATGTTTCCACCTCTGGGAGAGGGGAGCCGGACAGAGGCAGTGCCAAATGTGCAGCCCCATCACAGCCCTGAAAGCAATGGGCTGGGCAGAGGGGATCCTGCCAAGTTCCCAACATGGATGGAGATTAAAAAACGATAGAATTGTAGAACGGTTTGAGTTGGAAAAGAACCTTAAGAGCATTTAGTTCCAGGGAAGGGCTGTGTGTGGGCAGCAATGTGGGGACTTGTCTTCCCCCTGTCCCTTGTGCAGCTTCTTGAAGGGGGAACTCGAAAGGGCTGAGCTGCAGCTCCCATGGGAAAGCCAGGCTTGGGGGTGGGAGTAAAGAGAAGGATTAAGTAGAGTTGAACTCTTTTCTCTCTAAACTACTTGCACTCCACACATAAAGATACTAATAATAGACTGCAGTGCTTGCATACACCCTCAGAAAGAAAACAGTTGGGGGGAAGAATGGCACAGCTCATGTGCAGCTCTGGGCAGAGAGCTCAGGGCTGCTGCTGCTGTGCCCAAGCTCTTCTTGCTCTTCCGTAAAAGCTTTGATGGCAGCTAATGTTGTGCCATGCCTGAAATACTTTAAATGGCCAAGCCACCCCAAATGCCCTGGCAGGGAACAAGGGGCCTGCAGCACTTGCAGAGACACCACACTGCTATTTCTGGGCCGTTCTATAAATACACTTTTTCTCTGGAAACAGCCCTCAGCAGCGCTGAGGCCAAACCTCTTTCCAGAACTTGACCTCTCTTCAGAGCCAGCCCTTCTGCTTCCCTAGAATATCCCTTCCTGGATTAATACCTGCTTCTCCCCAAATACAGCCATTGATGGAGCTGGGGCCCACTGGGACAGCAGCCCTTCCTTACACCCTGTGAGTAGCACAGCAATGTTGTGAGATGAAATGAGGCTGTATTCAATGTAATGGAATAGGTGTGTTTCCTGCAGAGATGGGCAATATCACAGGTCTCCTTGGGACAATTTTAGCACCTTTCCCAGTGCCAGCAGAGAAACAAAGCCTGTTCTGGGGAACAAGAGGGACCATCCCATTGGGCAGCACACCCCAAAGCCCAACAGGCTCACATGGCTTAACCCCGGTGCACTGCAGACCCCACACCTGCAAGAGGCAAAGCTCTCGCCTGGGGAGCTTTGTGTGTTCATCACTTCCTTCTTCACTCACCGACTCCACTCTGCAGCAGGTGGGAGCTGAGACAGCCTCCTGCCACCTCCTCCCTCTGGGACACATGGATTTACCACCCAGCAGCACCCAGCGCAGTGTCAGATTTATACAGCCCAAGCCCTTATTTACACTTCAATTTTGTCACTGCTCGCACACAAACACAAATCATGTCGCTTCCCCGGGGTGTTCCCACCAGCGAGGTGGCACACGCTTGTCCCCTGGAATTTTGGGGGGAGCGCAGTCACACTAACAGCTAAATATTAAAAATAAATATATTAGGAAGAGAACAGGAGCTGGCAGCTCTGATTGAAGATGAACAGGGATTTGGAATTCCAAAGAGGCAATGCTTGACTTAAGCAAACAAATGACTGATCACATTTATAAGGCCATTCGTCTGCTTTGCATTTGAATTGGATGATGCACTTTTAAACACCCATCCCCAGGTGAGCTCTGTGCCTCTTTGGAGATTTGGCATGATCAGACATCAGGCAGACCTGAGTCACATACCAAGCAATGCAACAGTAATTGCCCACCAAGTGCCACCTCTCACGCCTAGTGCTTTGAACACAGTTTGAAAGAGAAATGCCAATATCTAGTGTTTTCTTAGTGACCCAGCTCCAACCACTTCATCCGAACACAGACATTCACCAGAATAAACATTTCCTGAGAGGCTGCACAATCCCATGGCACAAAGGAAACTCTTTCCCTTGATTCAGAGTTTTTTCCTCCCCCCCCCCCAGACCCATCAGGAAAGAACATGGAACCTTTCCACAGACATTTCTCACCAACCCAGAGGACTAAGGAGTTCCTCACCAGCCAGCAGTGCCCTGTGTTGAGATGGTGGCAGTGTTCACATCCAGGTTCCAAGGCACAAAAAGCAGGACAGACGTATCTCTGGTGCACCATGTGGGATGGACAGACAGACACCTGTAGGATGGATCCCAGGCTGGCAACCTCATCAGCACAGTAAGGACAAGTCCTTTCCCCACTCCCAGCACAGGGATCAGAAGAGGGCTGAGGCACCCATATCCTGTAGAACAAACCCTTGAGAGCTCCCACTTGGTGCCCTGCGGCACCATGGCAAAGTCTGATTAAACTCGTTGTGAAACAGCAGGTATTGCACTGTATGCCATATTGTACCTCATCCAGGGGGACAAAAACATTCATTTAGATGGATTCCTTACCTGACCTCGTGAAATCAGATGCCCAAAATTTATCATTTGGTCTGTACTAATCCATGGTATATGCTGCTTGAAGATAACATTGCAGCTCCCATCATCACCTTCCCAGGGCTCCTGTATTCCCATCTGCACTTGCATTTTAAGCAGATCAGTGAAACCTGCCAATCCCAGAGAGGTCTCTTCTCTCCTGGCAGTTTGTGCAGCTTGTCACAGGTTTCAGGGGGTTGCAGAGGCAGAGGCTGCCTGGGGAAGAGCAAAGAGGATGAGCAGGAGCCAGAAGATGCTGCAAGGGTGGGCACAGGCCCTGCGCACCAGAGAGCTGTGAGCTCCGCTTTACAAACAGGTCTCTGCTACCTGCCAGCAGTCGTCTGGTGTGGGATGGGGCCAACCACCATCACTGCCCTTGGCTACACCACGCCAGCACCCAGGACCATCTCTAATGCAGCTGCACTTATTTGCAGGAGGAGCTGTGGCCACGGACCCTGCAACACCAGCAAACACATTCCATGCTCGAGGAAGAGCTGAGCCTTCATCTATGGGATCACACAGCCAGAGCCCTGCGTGTTCGTTGGACAAGCTTTTCTCTCGCCCACTGGGGTTTGGACTAAGACCTGCATCCAGCGAGACAGGCCCCTTCTCCTTCATCTGATATACATGGATTTTTGGTGATGGAAGAGATTCAAAAAGCTGCAAGACACCAACCACAGTGTGATGAGCGCCACAGCCCCACTGCTGGGGGAAGCTTTACCAGCCAAAGGGGCTCATTCTCATGTGGCAGGAGTTGCCTTTCCTGCCTTCACCTACCTGAGCAGGGCTCCTGCTGTGTCAGCATCAGCAATCAGGTTCCTGCAGAGCTCTTTGTCTTCTGCATCGCTCTGCAACTTCCTCTTCCCTTCAATTTTAGCAACTTTGGACTTTCCACCCAACACTAAAGTTTCCTTCAAAGCCCCAGTTTTATAGAGCAGCACCAGCAGTTTCCTCCTCAATCACGTCTCTCTCACTTGCTGACAGGTCCATTTTCCTTAATGGATTCTTTTCCTGGGACTTGTGCAGGACCACCTAATTCCCAGAGAGCCGACTGGCATTAACACATTCCCATTGGTTCCCCCCTTTACAGTATTTCTTTTTCTAACCTGCATCGCATTTGGTTCCCATCCCTCCTCTCTCCTCTACTTACAGGTCCATCCCCCAAACACAAGAGACTGCAGCCTGGACGTTGTGAAAGGAACCCCAAAAGCAGAATGCCTGCGCCCTGCTGAGATGCCGTGCTGTGCAGGTGTATGTATGCAGCACTTGGTCAAGAGGAAGGTGGGTGTTAATTTGCACACAAGCTTTTGAAAGATGTAGAAGGTGATCTTTGTGGTACACTGAAAGAGAGGATTAGGTAAATACAATGTAGGTGGGAGGCCTCATGTGGCTTCCATCAGCCTCAGAGAATCACAGACTTCACCAACACTGCTGAGATCCTATAACAACTCCTGCAGATTTGTCCAATGGCTCAGGCACTGTTCTGGCACCAGAGAAGACATCTCTAAGTCAGACGCCTGCTCGGCAGCCCCACAGCTCAGCCTTCTGTTGAGCACTTGCAGTGACAGAGGATCCTGCCTTTGTTAAATTCCACTTTGGAGCTTACTGAGCAGCTGTCACCTGCTGAGCAAGTACTTGACCCTGCATGAGCCTCACAATGTCCACACCCACAGCTCCCACACAGAAATCCTCTACCTGGTTTAAGACGGGAGAGCACCAGCCCTGTGGTACCACCAAGACAGCCCATTAAGGCCATTCCCAGGATAAGTCTGAAAACCGCCCCCTCCCCTTCAGCACCTCCATCTCTGCTGCACCCAGAGTGCTGCAGGACCTTTAATATCCTGCTGTGAGAAACTGCCCTGTTAACACACAGCATCTCCTAAAACAAGGCAAGCAGAAGCCTCTCCTTTGTACTGTGGTGGTGGAAACTCATCACAGAATCACAGAATCCCAAGGGTTGGAAGGGACCTCAAAAGATCATCTAGTCCAACCCCCCTACAAGAGCAGGGTAACCTAGAGTACATCACACAGGAACTTGTCCAGGCGGGCCTTGTTTGAAGATGACTCTAGCATAATATGCTCAGTGCTAGAGGGCAGTGGAGGAAACAGGAAAATTCGTCTGTTAAGAGAAATCTGAAATTTTTAAGACCTCTTCAGAAGTTGTTAAAGACCTCTCAGAACTGCAGGTGCCAAACTGCTAATTAACCAGCAAACTCTATTACAGTGGTTATTTCCTAAGGGTAAGAAAACACATAGGAGAAAAATAAAATTACTATTATGTCATCAAACAAATGCTAAACTATATTGTGTGGGCGCACACAAACAACAGTTTATAGGAATAAGGTCTTGGTAAGGACTCCATATTTCTCCTGTATACGCTAGAACTAGCATATTCTGATCTGAAAATGCTATAAATCCCGGCCATTGTTGCTTCAAAAGATGTCTTCTCGCTACCAGCCTATTAAATTCCCCTCTAGCCATAACTGTGCCATGGATATAAATCAGGCTAGACAGGTCCTTGCATCATTCTGGCAAAATTACCATAAAGTTACTACAAGCCTGGACAATCTGATATTAGGGTAAAAGCTTTTAACTTACTGGAAAGAGATTATCAAAGAAAAGATATAAAAGTAGAACCTATTTCCTCATATTATTTACCAGATGAAGGCATAGAGCTCTCTGACAGGTACCAATACTGCACTTTTAAGGCTTTCTGTATCTATTGACATCAGTATTTTGACAGAGACCAATTTTGTCTTCTCAAAGAGTAAAAGGCTGACTTTCAAAAAAAAAATACGCTGTAAGAATATTGAAGACTAAAGAGTACCAAGACATTCAGACATTCTAAAACACATTTTAGAGACTGCCCAGAGCAATACCTCTCTACATTCCCCATACTTGGGAAGCAGATTTTTTTAAAGGCATCTATTCATTTAAAGTAACCTACAATTGCTTAATAAGATAAACAGTGGGCAGAATTATTCATTCACTATCAATCAAAGGACTACTGTCTTCATTACAAGAAAGACATTTTAAACTGCAAAAGTTATTTTTTTATCATTTCAAAAGATTCTGTACTTAAAACACTAACTAAAATTTAACCAGAAGGCAAGCATGCAACAATTTTTTTAATAATAGTGTAATGATACAATAATAATCTGCCAAAAACTGCCTGAAAATTAAATTGACAACATCATTTCAGTTTGTGATACACAGATCTCAACAGTATAAACTTGCAACTGCCACAAAATGAGATGGGCACAATTACCAATCTAATTTTTCCAATAGGCAGCATGACAGTCTCATTCCAAGTCATGGTTCTGGTTAGGAGGAATAAACCCCCCGCAAAGCCGATTAGATCAGATTGTCAGCTGAAGTGCTAAACCAGTTTATATGCTGCTTTGTGAGAGACATGGTACTGGCCTAGCATGTTTCTTGCCCTGGACCAAAAAGACAGCATGCTATCATGCATGATAGCCACTTTTTTTAGTTACTTTCGATAATATTTTGCAAAATTCCTATCAAATTGTATTACAGTGAGCACTGCACAAACAAAAAGAATGTACAAATCCAATTTTATAGAACAGTCAAATGCTGAGTAACTTCACACAGAAGTTCCACTGACTTTGGTGCCTTCAGGAGGACTTGAACAAACAAATTCTGTGGGTACAGCGTCATGCTTGCTTAACAGGTTGTCATTAGCTAAGTTGGTTACACTGAGTATTTTTCCAGGCAAGAGTAGAAGACAACAGAAATTCACAGATGAGGGGCCAGTTTGCATGCAGGAAACAGAGAGGTGCCAGAAACTGAGACTGAGTCTACTTGGTACTCAGGAACACAGCTGAATTTCTAAAAACTACTTTCCTCAGTTCCTATTATCACAGAAAAAAATAATGGAAACACAGATGACTTATGGAAAGCCTAGCATTATGGAATTTACTACTGCATTTACAAGCATTTTTTTATTTGTATATGGAAGTAAAAAAACCTGAATTACTGCGGAACTTCAGTTCTGTTGTTTTTTGATGTTTTTTTCTTTTTTAATTCAGAGATTTGTTTTTTTTTTTTTAATTACGTGAGGAGTTATGGCCTCTGTGTAACACCACCTAAGAAGGTTATTCTGCTTCTCTGGCC
>JAOSLQ010023595.1:16816-28941 GCA_025629905.1 Lorius lory
GCTCCAGAGCAGAGCTGCTCCAGCCCTCGCAGCATCGCCAGGGCCTCCTCTGGCCTCTCTCCAGCAGCTCCACGTCCCTGTTGTGCCATTGCCCCAGAGCTGGATCAGGGCTGCAGGGGGTCACCCCAGAGCACAGCAGAGGAGGGGACCCCCCCCCCCCAACCTGCTGCTCACACTCTGGGGGTGCAGCCCAGCACACGGGGGAGGTTCTGGGCTCAAACGCACACTGAAGGCATGTCATGGTCATGACATATTACAGAGGTTAAAGGAAATACTTTCAGCTCCACTAGCCATCACTTGCCTTCTTAAAAACGACTATTTCCTTGCTGTAGCCAAAATTATTTAATGCTTTTTTTAATTATTATTTAAAGCACAGCAGAGCCTTTCAGAAGGGATTTGCAGTAAACAAAGCCATGATTATGCTTGGTGTCTGAGAAAAGCAGGTGTATTAGATTCTCTGGTAACTGAGTCTTAAAATATTTGGGGATATTCTTGTGTACTTGACAGTATCAGAAAGTAAATAACGCCAGGGGAAGTAGGAGGTCTGGTTTATGCTGAACTTGTGGATCTCTGCACAGTCCTTTGTGTATCTTTGCGTTTTCAGACTGGATGCTAAAAACTGCAAACGTATTAATCTTGGAGGGTGTCAAGCAGCTGTCTATCTCCAGCGCCTCCTTCAGCTGAAATACCCAGGGCATTTTGCTGCGATCACTCTTAGTCGCATGGAGGAAATACTGCATGAGCATAGCTATGTTGCAGAGGACTACATAGAAGGTAAAACCAGCCGTAAATTGCCACTAGATAGTGCTCACCCAAACTTAGTTTTCTCTTCTATATCTCTTGTTCTCAAGTTGGCTAGGATTCTGGCAGAAATACTCTACTACTGTTTTGCTTTCTTTATAGCTTTCTGGCAATTACCTCATAGTAGATTACTGTAGTTTCAACAAGAGTTTCAAATTTAACATTAAGATAGAAGCAAAATTGAATTACAGAAAAAAAGCTGTATGAGTTCAAATTTCTCTGTGAATAAAAATTGTGATTATTTCAGAGAAAAAGAATTTAAAATGAGTTTGTTTTGTTAGTTATTTTATGCTTCCAACAGAACATTAAATTTCCTAGGATGATTCCAGCATCTGGCTGTGTTTCTTATCTGCTTTAAGGTTTCCAAAATTGCAGAGGACAACTCTCATGACGTTTTGTAAATTAAAGAAGTTTTTAAAATTTCCATGGTAAATGTAATCTTAAGTAGTGGCTGAAGAAAAGTTTTCTTAAAGTTTTCACTTATGGAAGAGCCTGCAGAAATCCTTAGACATGTGTGAGAACTCACCCTTACCTGGGAAGAGAGAAGATTCTGGTGTGCACTTCCCACTCTGGTATGCAGGAGATCAGAGCACTAAGAACCATGGGAACTGAGTATGTGGCTAGGAGGTAGTGCTCTGAGGGGGGAGCTAAACACTGGAGCAGCTGGTCAGAGGTGACAGAATCCTAGGCTGGACTGTTGCCTTCTTTCTTCCAAGTCTGAGCTTAGTGTGGCTTGCATACAGCGTACAAATTGTTGTTTTCTGCCTGGCTAAAACAGTTGTTTTGCTTTCAAAACATTTAGAGCTACGGAAGTGGCAGTCCCCAGAGTACTATGAGAACAATATGCACAAGATGCAGCTGCCTTTCTCTAACAAACTGCTGGGGAGCACTCTGACATCAGAGGAAAAGCAGGAGAGGCGGCAGCAGCAATTGCGTAGACTTCAAGAGCTCAATGCACGTCGTCGAGAAGAGAAGCTACAACTTGACCAAGAGAGGCTGGACAGGTTACTGTATGTACAGGTAATCAAGGCAGAGGTTTCTGTGTTGCCTTCTGGGAGGAGGGCAGGCTGCCTTCAGAGCCTTATCAGAATGCCATGCAGCACTGTAAAGAATCATAGACTCATACAGCCATTTGGGTTGGAGAGGACCTTAAAGCTTATCCAGTTCCAAATTCCTGCCACAGGCAGGGACACCTTCGACTAGAGCAGCTTGCTCCAAGCCCCTGTGTCCAACCTGGCCTTGAACACTGCCAGGGATGGGGCAGCCACAGCTTCTCTGGGCACCCTGTGCCAGCACCCTCACAGGAAAGAACTGCCTAAGAGCTCATCTTAATCTCCCGTTCTAAAGAAGCTACAACTGTTCTGTGTGTTTTCTGGTAGGAGCTTTTTAAGCTTACTTGCAGGATAAAAGGGAGAAGTTACTGATGCAGAGGATGCTGTCAGGTTCTGAACAGTTCTTTTGTGAACTATTTTGAATGCTGCCAAAGCACGCATACCATAATATCTAATGATGAAGGCAAAGTGTCTGTACATGCACAGTTGACAGACATTTGATTGCCCTGTCATCACAGCTAACTCTGTCTGTAGGAACTTTTAGAAGATGGTCAGATGGATCAATTCCACAAAGCTTTGGTGGAGCTGAACATGGACTCTGCAGAAGAACTTCAGTCTTACATCAACAAATTGAGTCTGTCTGTTGAACAAACCAAGCAGAAAATCCTACAGGCAGAAGTCAGTATTGAAGTAGATGTTGTGGACAGCAAGCCAGAGGTATAGTGTTTTCACCAAGTTAATCCTTCTCTTATGTCTGAGAGATTTAAGTTTTTACACTTGGAAATGTGCCATTTCAGACTTTTACTGGTGAACTAAGCTTTTCCTTTAACACACTGCAACTCATTATTAATTTGGCAACTGCTTCTCTCTTTTCCAGCTTTCCTATGCAGCTACAGAAAATAACAGTTCCATAGGCCTAAGATCAGTAACCCTTGTGCTGGTCTGCACTGTGCTCTGATACATACCTTTGAAGTTTTATTCCACAGAGTTCTAAGCAAAATCTCTGGACTTCCTGGCAGTAGTTGAAGTATAGCTATATGAAATCAATAAGTTGCCTTAAAAATTTCTTTCACATCTTTAAAGATTTGGAGGAGACAAGAAAATAGTTCTGGGTACTTAAGGTTGACTTGCTAGGAGGTTGTAAATGCAACAGCTAACATAATGGTTTTGTTTGTACTTTAAACCAACCTCTGACTCTGCTTTTGCATTAATTTTGGTGAAATAAGTGGGCCTGGTATGTTAAAGGTTTTTTCTCCACCCCCAGTGTCTGACAGTTAAAATGACATTAAATTTTAAGTACTTAAACCACAAGTGGTTATGAGCCAAAGACAACCAGCCTTAATTGTCAGTAGCCATCTATTAAAGATATAGGAGAACATATGAAGCTTTTTGTTAAAAAAAGCGTTAGTTTTCTTTTCTGTTCTTCCCTTTAAGGTGCAGAGAACTTCATGGTAAACAACCACCCTTTGCCTTTATTCTTGCTATCTTTCTTTGGTGCAGTTAAGCAATATATTCTATTTTGTTTACTTAACAATGAAAGGTGGATTGCTGCACTTGATTTTTGGGGTTGTGTTGAAAATGAGAAGCTTAATTGTCTGCTTTGTCAGACTAATACAGACCCAACACATAGCAGCTGCTTCTAAGAGATTGTCTAAGGCTGCTCGTGGATTTACTTATAATTGCCTTTCAAGTCATGTAAGAGAGAACTTTCTCAGTTAATTCAGTCTTTGCTTAGGAACAGACAGAGAGAGAAACAGAAAATTGAAGCAAATAGAGTTGTGCCAGGTGCAGGAGCTCATATGTCTTACATGGAGCTTGAGATGTAGCCAGAACTAGCTGGTGAGCTGATACCTTCTAGGTATTGTATTTTGCCTATCCTTATCAGTAAAGCTTGTGTAAGAATCCGAATGACAGCGTTTGAGCGACATTGAAGTAGATGATGAGCTTACCATTGTGGTAAAGAGTCTTTCTGCCCTCTGGCAAAAGAAATTGTTCTAGAAGAAGATAACCAAAAGACTATTAGTTTCTTATAATTTTGCTTAGTGGTTGTGCCTAAGTTCCAACATGTCCCTGTTCCAACATATCCCATGCTCCTCTTCTTTACTAGGTGTAGCCTCAGGCCTTGGAAGCAAGTGGAAATCCTTTTTGTTAGGTCAGTGCTTTGTGAGAGCACCTATGGTTATCACTGAATCCTTTTGTGAAGATGGGCCATCCCTCTGGCTCTGCAAAAGACTCTGAAAGCTAATTATGTTGTCCTGGGGTCTGTGCCAGGTCTTTAGCTGAGTTTTATGCTGCTTTGTGTTGCTATTTGCTTGGTTGGGTTTTTTTTTTAAGACATAAAAAGAAAGGGATTTAACAAAGCATAAGTGTTGGAGATAAGTTCAGGTAACTTAAGATTTGTTTGCTGTAAGGAGGAACATTCCTTATGCTTCAGTTTGAGTAATTACTTGGGTTTTAAGTGGTTGTAAGCTAGATACTTAAGAATGCTTGGATGGTCCTGGTATTGCTTGCTAGACATTGCAGCAAACCTTACAAGTTTAAAATAACAAAACCAAATCTTTAGCAACTAAATACCTAAGGTAACACTGTACCACAAAAATAAAGAAGATAATTAAACCCCTGCTTTTACTTCACAACCATAAAGTACTCTAGGATTTTGAGTGATGCTTTAGGAAAGAGCTTTTGGAGCACCTTCACCTCTGTGTAAAATATAAGGGCTTTTGGTATATTCAAATGTTGAATATACCAAAAGTTGAAACTGTCAAACATTGTGCGGCAGCTTTGAGCTAGCAAATATTTGTGTTCCAGTCCCATACAAGCTAGGCAGGGAATTTAATGGTAATTATAGAGCAGTTAGAGGTGCTGTGAGTGCACTGAGTTTTAACTAATTTTGAAAGCTATTTTGATAACTTTCAGTATGTTATTATGTGTAGGCCATGGCTGGCTGGGAGCCTGGCAGTCAGCCTGTTGACTGAGGCCTTTCATTTCCCAGCTGGCATCACAGTAAATTTGTTGAAGGTATTACCTTTTTATGTTTTGAGTGAATGTCTGTCTTAACATTTGCTTTCTGGGGTGTTCACCATTTTGATTTTTGTCTTCAGTGCTAGAGAACAGCATGTTTGGTTTCAGGCATGTTAAAAAATTGCGGTTTGAGAAAAGCAGCATTGAATTTTCCAAATGTGTTACTAGCATTGATGTTGTCTGTGCTCAGTGCAGCTGAGCTACCCTCCTGTAATATATTTTCTTCTGTTTCCAGACTCCTGATTTGGATCCGTTAGGCAGTGAGCAGTCACTGGAGGATGTGGAAAGTGTTAATGAGTTTGAACCTTTATTTGCTGAGGAACAGCCTGAAGTTGAGAAGCCTGTTGCTGCAGTGCAGGTTTGATTTCTATATCTACACCTCATGCCAGAGGTTGCTGCCTCCTGTTTGCACAGCTAGTCTGCTAACATTTCTCCAATGCAAACATAGTTTGCCTGCTCTTGGAAGAGATGCTTAAGCTTATCTGAACAAGACATTGAGAGAGAAGTCCTTGCAGTCTTAGCTGATGGTTTAGTACACGGTTATACCCATTTGGCTCACGCTGCAGGCAGTGCCTGTTTAGCAGTGCCATGTTATCAGGGAAAAAAAGTCCACAGTGTTTTTGTGTGTGATCCATAGTCTAATGTTGCACTGCCGTGAACATAGCTTTCAACTTGTGATATTGAGCCTTGAGGACTGAGTGGCACCAAACAGAAAGAAGTATAGGAAAAGTTCAGCTTCCTCGGCTTTTTGGAACCTTTTACAGCATGGCATTTCCTCTGCGAGAGCATTGTAATCTGTTTTTTGTACACATTGTTTGGAAACATTGCTCGTTCTAGAATATTACTATTCTGTAGCGTAAGTTCCTACTACTTTTCAATCTCATCTTTTCAAAGCCCGTGTTTAACCTGGCAGAGTACCACCAGCTTTTCCTTGGCACAGAAAGAATCAGGGCTCCAGAGATTGTTTTCCAGCCTTCCCTGATTGGAGAAGACCAGGCTGGTATAGCAGAAACCATGCAATATGTCCTTGAGAGGTGAGTTTATGAAGCTGCTTGGCACTCACTTCAGTCAAGCTAGTCTTGTTTTGATACCAGCTTTTGCAGTTCTGGCTGCTTAGCAATAATTTGAGACAATATGTTTAAATAGTTCTTCTGGTGGGGCTGAGCAGTGCAGGTTAGACGTGTCTTCCTGTTCCTTGTCTTAATTCAGTGGGCTCCAAACTTTTTTGATTGATTACACATCAGTAAAAACTTTTTGAGTGTGCACCTCCAATATATGTGTATTTATAAATTACAGGTACTACTGAACTATTACGTACATTTAAAAATGTACAAAAAACCAAAAATTAAAGAAGAATGGGATAAAAGTGAAAGAAACGCTATTTTTGTTTATTTATTAATGGTACCAAAAAAGTCATCTTCCCCTACCTCAATGAATTGTCCACACCCCACTTTGGAGACCCTTGGTCCAAATTTGTTACAGAGGGAGACAACAAACCCTGGTAATTATCCATCCCATGAAACAATGAGCTGGCAGCCTTTGCGTGTCTGAAACCAAAATCAGGGGTGACAGTTTTAAGTTATGATATAAGCATGTTTGCTGGACAGCTGTTTCCAGACAACTTAGCACTGGCAAAATGTCCCTCCTGAACTCTGTGAACATAGAGATTGCATTTTCTGAACTGTGAGAATTGCAGCTCTACTGAGCTGTTGATTTATGGCGCACAGTGCACAGAGTGCTTTAAGGATTTTCTCCTGCCACCCCAGAATTTTCACAAAACAGATGAATACAGGTTTCCATGCTAGGAAAGTGAAGGAAGTTTCTGAAAATGAATCCTGAAGACAGGCTATTGGTATTCCTGACAGCTGTTCAGTTCCTAGGAGAGGTGTCCTTGAGGAGGACTGAGACTGACTTGATTTTTGTTCCTTCTAGGTATCCAAAGGACCAACAAGCTATTCTTGTCCAGAATGTTTTTCTCACTGGTGGAAATACAATGTACCCTGGACTGAAAGCCAGGGTCCAGAAGGAACTCCTTGAGATGAGACCATTCCAGTCATCTTTTCAGGTATATGTATTGACGCAATGTTTGCATGAACAGCGGTTCATCTGTGTTCAGAAGTAATTTGGGTTGGAAGAGGTACAGAGCAGGTGGACTTGAAGCATGGGGATGAAGAGTGTTTTATGATGAGACACTGCAAACGGCATTTTTGACCTGAGAAGGCAGATGGTGAGAGGCCAGTAGCAGCCCTCCGGCATGCTGGACCTATGGCTTCTCGGAGTCACGTTGCTTGGGAATGCAGCCCAAAGCAGGAGCTAAACTCCATCTGAGGCAGAGAGTTGTGGCCAGCTCAGTGTCCAGTTGGAGACCGGGGATGAGTGGTGTCCCTCAGGGGCTGGTGTTGGGACCGATCTTGTTAAACATCTTTGTTGGTGACATGGACAGTGGGACCGAGCACTCTGCAAAGTTTGCTGATGACACAAGCTGTGTGGTTCCGTTGATGCCGCGGAATGGACTCAGTCACAGATCAATATGATCAGACAAGAAGCCATTTATTGCAAAGCATTAACTCCTTACATACTATTGCTTACACACACCTACAGCAATTTGGCATATCATGATTGGATACTTGTCTTGAAGACCCTTAGTGGCTAACATATCATTGGTTAAGCACAGGTGTGAGAACTTGACCTCAAAAGCTTGCCAACAGTCAACAGTTCTCATAACTTGGTGAATTTCAGCTTCTTCTTCTCTTGCTTGCTTTAGCTTCCTCGGGCCTCTCATGGCCTTGCTGTATCTTTCAGAGCTATTCAGAGTTCATGTACCAAATATCCATTCTCCTGTGAGAACACTGTCTCCACAATTGAGTTTGTTCTAATTAATACTAAGCTTTATTACCATGTAAGTTTTAATTAATGAAAAATTTTCTTTTTTTAAATTTCATGTAAGAATGATACTACAAAGCTATCTCCTGTCTGGTTAAATAAGCATAGGTCTACATCACAGGAAACAATTCCTCCAAATTGCTGTTAAGCTGCAGAAGTATGAAAAATCTCATCTTGTTTTAAAGGGTTAATACCTACCCAGGAATCAAAAAGATAGGCATCCTAGTTGTAACTTCATATTTGTAAAATTGAACTGGGAGATGAACTGCAGTCCATCTTTCCAGCTTGGCTTTCCTCAAACAGAATACCTCTAAAGCAACCAGATATTTAAAGAACTTCTATTTTAAATGCTAAATCCAGTCTCCCACTAATAAATTCATACTTTGGGAACTGTAAGATGGTGTGTCCTTCAAAACATACTCAAATCTTTCAAGTTTATGATCATCCAAAACTACAGAGTGAAAAGGAAAGCCATTTTGAGGTCTTTTATAGAAACAACCCATATGGAATAAGCCAGCCATGATTTTCAATGTCCTGGTTGTCAAAGGAGCTATCATAAAATACACTAGTATTAACCAGCACTCTCTTGGTTGCCTCAGTAGAGATACAAAGAGTTGAATAGACACAAGGGCTGATTAGTCTTTCCTCAGTGACATGTCTTTCTCAGTAAGGGTAAATAAAATTTTTCATTCATGTTAATAAATGCAGGAGCTCATTCCTTAGATATGTCAATGTAGAATTTATTTTACAAAAGTTATACAGAAGACAGACTAGCGATTAGTTCTTGAAGCTCAAGACGCTTTTCCCTTCAAAGGCATGAAAAAATATATTTTTCTCTAAACTTATCTTAAAACTGAAGTAACAGTACCTGCTTTCCTCCCCAGAGATTTCTGAGAATATCTACATTAAAAAAAGGGGGCCTAGAAACTATCATAATAGTTTCATTGAATGCATATTTTAGCATGGTTTGTATCATCAGACAAGGGTGAGCACTCTATAAAACTGCAGTGCAGGTTTTTAATTTGCTCATCTTTCATGTTTGCGTATTTTATAAAATGAAAGCTGGGGGAGGAGAAGTTCCATGCACATCTATAATGACTGTATTTTGTAGCTTTTAGCAATTTCATGTACTGAAGAATAAGAGTGTTTTATGACTGAAGATTTAAAACATTACATTTGTTTGCATATAGAAAAAAATGTGTAAGTAATGTTGCTGATTCGAAAACAGTCTATAATAAGTATGATCAGTATAATAGTGTGCTGTTTTGGGCTGGGTGTATTTGGTCTGGCTGAGATGGAGTTAATTTCACCCATTGTGCTGTGCTTTGTACTCGTAGCTACAAAGGTGTTAATCGTAGAATAGTTTGGAAGGGATGTTACAGCTCATCCAGTTCCAACCTGCTGCCACAGGCAGGGACACCTTCCACTAGACCAGGTTGCTCCAAGCGCCTTCCAGCCTGGCCTTAAACACTGTCAGGGATGGGGCAGCCAAAAGTTCTCTGGGCAGCTTGTGCCAGTGGCTCACTACCCTCACAAGGAAGAACTTCTTCCAAATGTCTAATGTAAATCTTTCCTCTGTCAAGTCAAAGCCATTAACAACCCTACATATTTATATTTTTGTAGGTATCTTGGCTAAGAAGGGCTCAAAGAGGAAAACGTGTTAAGAACCTCCTAAATATAATGATCAATATGGGGAGCATTATGAAGTCCTTGGCTGGTCAGATGGTGTTTTAAGAGCGAGTGATGAATAACAAACAGTATACAGCCTGAAGCCTTGAAGTTTATCTTTCATGGGACAGAATAAGACTATGGAGGCAACCTCTCTAGAAGGACAGCCAGGTAAAGCTGCGTTTGAGGCTGGAGATGGGAAAGTCATACAACTTAAAACTCTGTTAAAATCTGTGAGGATACCACGCATGCTGTATGTTTAGTGTTTTCACAAAAGCTGCAGGCAAGACTTAGACAACTCTTATCTGTTCATACTCATTGAGCTCATCAGCTGTATTGTTTCCTCACTCTCAAAATACCTTTGAGATTTTGTCACATTAACAGCCTATTATTCAATTTTCTTTCACTCATTATTTTCAGTATGAGCTAAAGAAAAGACATTCAAGAAAATAAGGTTGTCATAGAATGAACACCCCTTGGAGGTTTGTATCTGAGCTACATTTGGCTTAAATATTTTCTATTCATTCTGTCATAATTCTATTCAGCTACAGAGATATTTTGTACAACTATTTTTGCAGCAAGAAAAGGCCTATCTGGCCCAGCTAGTTTCAAGAAGGAAATCTATTTTTTATATTAATAACACTTCATAAGCATATTTGTGAACTTGTTATCATAGTAATAATCACAAATGCAACTGTTTACCTCTGTTCATGTCATTCATACCAAGAAGTGCTGCAAATTTTTTCCCTCATATATATTTGAGTGCAGTGCATGACGTCAGCCTTATTTCCAAAAAGCTCCCATCAAATTTATTAAAATCTCCATGACTTTGTCCTTATTTGAATAGCAGTGATCTTACCAAAATTACTTCAGGAATACTATATTGCATATAAACATTAAAGCTGAAATTAGTCAAAATCAACCTCGATTTGTGCCATGGGAAGTTTAGGTTGGATATTAGGAAAAATTTCCTCATGATAAAGGTTGTCAAACATCGAAATACACTGCCCAGAGAAGTGGTGGAGTCACCATCCCTGGAAGTATTTAGTGTAAATTTGGCACATGGTTTAATGATGGAGTTGGACATACTGGGTTAACAGCTGGACTTGATGACCTTAAAAATCTTTTCCACCCTAAATAATTATATGGTTCTATGATCTACTGTTGTAACATCGGAATTGTATAACATACTGGTAAGAGAGCACATACATTACAAAGTATTCCTGAAGATTTCCAGATGAGGTTATTCAAGTCTGTAAAAGGATAAAAACAATCTAGAGAACAAAACAGAGTTAATTTATAACTGTTTCAGTCAAAATACTATACATTGTTGGTCAAATTGTTATATTATTATATGTATGTTATATTATTATTGAGAACAGCCATGAGGAGAAGGATTTCCGAGTGTTGGGTGAGAAGCTCCCCATGCCCCAGCTTCAAGTGTGCACTTGAGCTCAGAACCCCTCAGTGTCCTGGGCTTCATCCTCAGAGCATGAGCAGAAGGCCGAGGGAGGGGATTCTCCCACTCTGATGAGCTCTGGAGAGACCCTCCTGTAGTCTTACATCCAGCCTTGGGGCAACAATACAAGAGGGATGTGGAGCTGTTGGAGCAAGTCCAGAGGAGGCCATGGATATACTGCAAGGGCTGGAGCAGCTCTGCTCTGGAGACAAGCTGAGAGAACTGGGCTTGTTCAGCCTGGAGAAGAGAAGGCTCTTTAAAGGGAGACTTTAGAGAAGCTTCCAGTGTCTAAAGGGCCTACAAGAAAGCTGGAGAGGGGCTTTAGACAAGAGCCTGTAGGGACAGCACAAGGGGGAATGGCTTTAACCTGACAAAGGAGAGATTCAGAAGTTGTTCCCTGTGAGGGTGGTGAGGCATTGGCACAGTTTGCACAGAGAAGTTGTGGCTGATCCATCCCTGGCAGTGTTCAAGGCCAGACTGGACAGGGCTTGGAGCAACCTGGTCTAGTGGAAGGTGTCACTGCCTGTGGTAAGGGGTTAAAACCAGATGAGCTCTCCCCTGGAGCTTTCTGCCAGAGACTCCAGGAAGGACCATTCTCCCTGGCTGTCATGTAGAGCACATTTTTACATCTGGCCTGGTCCAGACTGGTCCAAGGGCTACTGCATGAACTATCTCTTGTTTAATTTGCTCAAAAGCTTGTTGCTGCTCAGGGCCCCATTTAAAATCATTTTTCTTCCGGGTCACATGATAGAGAGGGCTTACAATCAAACTGTAATTTGGGATCTGCATTCTCCAGAACCCCACAACACCTAAGAAAGCTTGTGTTTCTTTCTTATTAGGTGGAGACATTGCTGTTATCTTGTTGATCACATCTGTGGGGATCTGGCGACATCTATCTTGCCATTTTATTCCAAAAATTGAATCTCCTGTGCAGGTCTCTTGACGTTACTCCATTTTATAACAAAACCAGCTTTTAGCAGAATTTGGATTATTTTCCTCCCTTTCTCAAAAACTTCTGCTCCATCACCCCTCATGATAATGTCATCAATGTATTGCAAGTGTTCTGGAGCTTGCCCTTGTTCCGGTTTAGTCTGGATCAGTCCACAGCAGATGGTAGGGCTGTGTTTCAACTCCTGGGGCAGTCAGTTCCAAGTGAACTGGACACTCCTCCAAGTAAAAGCGAACTGTGGCCTGCACTCTGCTGCCAAAGGAATTGAGAAAAATGCACTGGCAATATCAAT
>JAOSLQ010023596.1:0-18538 GCA_025629905.1 Lorius lory
GGAGCATTCACAGCCTCCCTGGGCAACCCATTCCAGTACCTCACCACCCTAACAGTAAAGAACTTCTTCCTTATATCAAGTTTAAACCTCTGCTGTTTGAACCCGTTACCCCTTGTCCTATCAGTACAGTCCCTAAGGAAGAGTCCCTCCCCAGCATCCCTGTAGCCCCCCTTCAGATACTGGAAGGCTGCTATGAGGTCACTGGGTGAGAGTCTCACTCTCTGCCTCCTTTCTCCATCTGTAAAGTTGGCCCTGCTCAGCCTCCCATAAACATACTGGTCATGAGGAACCCAACTGTGGTGTGGAAATAGAGATTAACATTTCAGTTATGAACAAATGCTGTTCTTCCAGTGGACTTCTCATGCTTTTCTGGTTTGTATCAGATACAGCTCAGGTGGGACCATATTTTCTGTTATGCCTGTGAAAGCTTTCTGTCACATATAGTAAGGTCTGCCAAGTATTTCTATTTTCCTTGCCCAGGAAAACCAGGCCTTGGATGCATGGGATGATTTCTATAATAAAAGATGCAGCTTTAGCACTGAGAATATTTGTTGTGGAATAATGAAGCAAGAGAAAAATGGCTTTTCAGTTTGCTGAGGATGGCATGATCCTGCTGGGCATGGCAATGGAGCATGCTCCAGCTGAGGACTGTCCCCAGCCGCTGCTGCTACCAGCAGCTTGTTGCTGCCATTTTGGAGTAATACTCATTATCTGCATGGGCTGTCTTAATGGCTTAATTGTCTGGTATGTAGCAGCGAGCGCTGCTTCTAATCAAAACAGAGTGGTGCATAAATATTTTAACAGAAAATAGTTGGATCAAGCTTAGCAAATGCTGCTGGAAATCTGTGAACTTTAAATAACTTCCACATGTGACTACAGGCCCTGTTTATTAACAGAAAAAAGCAATTAATACTTTTGGTCAACACATCTAATTGAGTCTCATACATCCCATCTGTCACTGAGTCACTCTGAGACAGTTAAATGCACGAACGGTGACACTTCATACATTTTAAATGTAATTTGTGGAAAATATTTGCAAATTGGAACTGCAGAGATAATAAAAGGAGGTAAGACAATGCCCTCTGGGCCCTGCTCATTTATCTTGCAGGTACAAAGGATGGCAGCACGATGCCTGAGCAGACAAAGGAGGTGGAGGAGATGGGGGACCCTCAGCCTCTGCTCCCCTGGGCTAGCCCAAAGCTCAGAATTGCCCATCATTGGATGGTCTCCTGACCATAGGAAAAAAACCCTGACACTGATGCATAATTTGCAAGTGCCCATAGGCTCTCAAAACACTAACACATTAACTGCCAATAGAGATCCGATTAGGATAGCTCCACATTCTGAAGAGGACAGTGTTCAAGAGGCTCATGCTTCTAGGCACACAGGTATGGGGTGGGTTTTGGTTTGCTTTGCTTTGGTTTACTTTGTTTTGGTTTTTAAATTTTTGCCATGCATTTGCATTATCTGTCTGTCCCTTTTCCTGTCTCTTTGCTCTGTAGTTTCCAACCTGCTGGTCAACAGATGCAAGGAGAAACAGCTCATGGCATCCTACCTTTTAAACATTCCCAAAATACTATGCCAGGCTGGAAAATGCTGTTGTTGGTACCATTCTTTTGGGACACCTGTGATGCCCACGTGCTTTTCTGCTGTCCATCACCCCCAGGAGCCATGGATCTGCATCAGCACCTGGTGTACCCTGCACACACCCCAAAGGGAGACATTTTGGAACCGTGGTGTCAAAATGGTTTCGAAACCAGTAGTGCTGCCCGTGGAGGAGCATCACAGCAGAAGGTGGGAGTCTGGGTCTGGTGAGGCTGGTTAGGGAAGGAGAAGACCAATGGCATGGGGAACTGGTGATGCCTACAGCAACTCAGCACTCTCCCTGTAGCTATCTGGTAACAGCCACCTGGTTTAACACCATCTGACAGTAATGTTTAGAAAATTCGGTACCTACAGCTCAGGAGAAGTTGGCATTAGTTACGAATACTGTGTCAGCTGCTCAAATAGCAGAGGAAGTACCTCAGAAAACCCCTACTGAATAAGTTGCATTTCACAAAGATTTGGGTAGAGGTGTGTAGATGATAGCTCAGGTTATTTTTGTTGCTCAGTAAAGAGTATCAGCTTGCCTGTTGGAGTTTGCCATAAAACTAGTTTTCCAATCCTGGTACCCTTGTCTGACACTAACAGCAGCAGCAGGTCTTGGTCAAAAGAGTAGAAGGAGAAGTTTTATCACAGCAGAAGGATGGGAATGATGCAAATGACACTGGGGCTGTGAAGAAATGAAACCTCTGGAGTTGAAGCTTTGCTGGAGTGTGGGTGTGGGAATGTGGGGGGCCCCTGCTGTGCCCCCCTTGGCACACAGAGCAGGTGCCCAGGAGCCCCTCATCCCAGTGGATACAAGGGAGAGTGCTTATACTTGGAGAGGCTTAGAGATACTAGGTTCCCCATCCCTCATGCCTGGGGCAGCTTTGCAGGATGAGCTGTGGGGAGAGCATCAGGGATGTCATAGGCAAGGGGAGGAAACAGAAGGGAAATCTAGAAGTTGGCTGGTTGAGGGTGACTTGGAATTGAAGGCAAACAGGTGGGTTTTTTTTTTCCTTTGATTTTTACACTTTGGTGGAATCTGGTTTGTTTAAGGATGTCTTTAAAGATACATTTGATCCCTTCAAGTTTTCTCCTAATAGAAACAATCTGGAACACTTCAGATTTGGAAAACTACTCATTATAATAATGTCCTGCAGTGCTCTTTTAATTAGTAGTCAATGCTAGTTCAGGACCGTAACTACCCAGCAAGACCAAATCACATTTTCACTATAGCTAAACATGTATTTAGCAAGTGAATTTTAAACCTTTATCTGCAATGCCTTCTCTGTCATAATCTTTATACATCCAGTATTGTAATAAATTAGAACTGGGAGAGCTGTGGAGTGAAATCCGGTGGCAGCCGTATCTCAGTTCAGATTTGCATGCCCCTTGGGTGTTTTGCTTCACTAGGAATTATTTTTCAAAGCCTTTTCTGAATTGAAAATTAAAAAAAAAACCCAAAACGAATAGATGAGACAAGAGCACATCTCCTTTGTGCAGTGTGTGCTTTCATACCCTAATCGTTCCACAGACAAAACATTATTCTGGCTCACTGGTGCCATAGTCTATGCTCAGTCCAAAATATTAAAAAATACCATACATATAAACCACAAAATGTTTCCTTTAACTTAAGACATAGAAACTCTGGCAAGGTAGACCACGTCTGGCATCAAAATCCTTAAGGAATCATCCAAGGGCATGTTTTAGCAGAGAGACAGCTCTGGATGGAAGAAGGTGCAGCTTTACTGTGAGTGATGGAATCTCAGGGCTGATTTAGCACAATTAAATCTCAGAGGTGGAAGCTGTCCTTTCCCTTTAAAAGTAGTCAGCAGAGCCAGCCCAGCCAAGGTTCATCTTACTGTCGGTTTCCACCCCACAGAAGAAGGGATGAGGTTCACAGTGCAAAGGAGCAGGGTTTCCATTCAGCTCTGTGGGGCTGCAGCACTTGCAGATATGATGGGCACAGAGCTTAACTTTCTGCATCTTGTAAGGGCACTTTCTGCTTGTGCTGGCTGCTGTAGTGTATGACAATCACAGAGAATTTCACTGTATATTAGGTAAAACCTGGCGATCTGATAACTCGAGGGTCTCTTGAAAGATCTTGAGGGCTTCTTCTTCGTTTCCGCAATTTGTCCTTTTGTTCTTGTACTAGAGGTTATCTAAGTGTGATGAGAAAAATGGTTCAGTTGCTGGCTTGAACATTTGTGTGCTATTCATGATCAGTGTCTATTCAAACACATTAGTACAATAACAATCTGCAGGGATGTCACTAACATATAAAACCTGGAATTCTGCTGCACACAGAAATACTTGAAATGTTGAGAGTTTCTAAGGATCTAAGATCTAAGGATTAGATCTAAGCATTTTCTTGTTTATGATTTTGGGATAGGAACTTAGAGAGGTTGAAATCAAACCTTTCCCATAGCCAGGAGCTAGAAGGCTTTTGCATCACAGAAGATTCCCCAGACAGCACAGGAAACAGTGGTTCCCAACCCCTTGTTCAGCCCACGGACCCTGATGCACTATGACACCAAACATCCATGTTTGGGTCTGGCCTGGGAAGGGATGACTAAAGCAGGGAGGAGCTTTAACCTGTACTAATGGTACTAACCTCTGTTCTTCTGTATATTAAATGTTCAGACACCATCAGGTAGACTTATGTGCAGGTAAGTCCTTCTTATTTGAGAAGTCCTTGAGATGTGTTAAAAAAACACCTTATGAAAGTTATAATCTGGAAATAATAATAAAAAGTTAGTATTTAATCGTTATTTACCAAAAGTATCTCTGCTATAAATTAATTTAGAACTGAAGTTATAGAACATAATTAAAATTAAATGCATGATTACTATGAAAACCTTCCTTCTAGATCTAATAATCTAGTTCTGGATTTGGGATGTGCAGGTGACCAGCCCCTAAAATAAATCAGAGGGAAATGAGCTGATTCAGGTAATATTAAGTGGAAAAATCTCCTCTGAATCTGAGTGACTTTGAACCTTTGAGAGGTTAGAAAAACATCCAGTATGTATCCCATTTTCTGCTTCTCTTGCTTTCCTTTCCAGCCTGTCTTTGAAAGAGTTCACTGTGAAATGGCCACAGCAAATGTGTGATTCTGGTAACAAGGTCCATCATAAACACTGAGGCAAGGCACTGTCTTCCACAATAAGTTTTCCAGATTTTGCTCATCTCTAAAGTTGCTGAAGGGATTTAATTTTGTCCGTTAGTTTCAACAGGAAACTGGCAACTCCTTTGGACAACAAACCTGTATTTTTATTTCCATTCACATACATAAGAAAGTCTTGGTTTCAGGCAGAGGGAATGCACACCTATAGAGGAAAGCCAAGAATGCGATGCTAGTGTAACAAAAATCTTAGAAGTCTAATAATTATTAATTTAGACCTAATGGTTACAGAAAAAACAGAATAGAGATGTATTATGCTTTCTTTCTTTTCCCAGTGGCTCTAGGTGCTGATGTTGGGGTCTTAGTCTGGTGCTAGCCCTGAGTGTCATGGCAAGAGTCAGCATCAGGGGTCCCTTGCTGGGATGAAAGTGGTGTCCACAGATTTTAAACACATTTTATATGGATGCACATCTGTTCCTCCATGCAGGGAAGATGGCTACACCTCTGGAGCCATTAATCTTTAATGAATCATAAAATTAATCAGTTAAGTTTTTCTAAATAGACCTTTATCAAGGTCAGCTATGGTCTCTTAGAAAGGCTGTTGATCAACATGTGGGATCCCCCTGTGAAAAGCAAAGAAGCCACATCCTGACATCCACAAAGCCAATCTCAGTCCCCGGTGTGGTGTAGGTTTTCTGAATCTAATTTAAATGTTTCCTGGTGGCCCTAGGGAAGTTGTGTGAGGTCAATAATGCACCTTGTATTGCCAAAACCATTATACATCTATGCACTCTTTCTCTTTAAAAAAAATATCAAACCCTCCAGTTTTTATAAAATGAATAAAGAACAAAATTAAATGTTAAATTAAAGATTCTTCTCAAGCTGTTCTTCAACTACACTTCATAACTGCTTCTGATGTTAGATCATTGTTGCTCCTAGCATACAATATGTTTTTATTATTTACAGGAGGGAAAAATAAAGAAGTAATATAACCTTGTGGTCTCTTTCTTAATGAAATGAATGTCTGATAGATTCATGGAGCTTTTAGAAAGGATAGAGGAAGCAGTGCTCTAGAAATCACATTAATATTGCAGCTTGCTGAATGTCTACAGTTATTTTACATTGATGTGAGCAGGAGAGGTTGGGGCAGGAGCTGGGGACTTAACTGTGCAGCTGATCTAACCAGAATGTGATACCTTTTGCAAGGAAGAAGCATTTGTTTTTGTTAATTGGGCAGAGGCAGTAGAAGTATGTGATATAGTAAGGCAGTAAAAGTATGCGTACATTGTTGGACTTGGAAGCGTACAGATTGAATGTTGCAGATTTTTTACATCAGTCAGGGGAATGACAGTTGTAATAACACCCATCACTTTTCTATGATATGTATAAAATCCCTGAGAGCCTGCTGGTAATACCTTCTTCTTAATAGGGGAGAGATGAAAAGTGGATAAATGAAATTAAGTATCCTACGTGGGTATGTGACCACATACATATTTAAATGAACGAAAGCTATTTGTGATATAAAAAGGTAATTCAGAGCTTCCTCCAAACAACCCTTGTACCAAAGATTCATCCTGCTGTTTTGCAAGATCAAAGGATCATCAATGTACCAAACTGGTAGGAGGTTTTTAAATTGAAAACAAAATACTTCTTTGATTTCAATAATATCAGAAGTAAACTTTGCTTCTTGGTATTCCTCACAACAACTTTATAACTTCTTTAAAATAATTTCAGTATTCAAGTCAGATGTGAACCTGAAAAAAGAAAAGAGGAATCATTTGGATTATTTCTGATTTTAGAGTAATCTGATGGTCAACAATTCTTCTGTAAAAAAAACAAAAACTATATTAAATTTTAAAAGTGTTTCTAAAAATATGGAAACATGCAAAACTAAGTAGCTTTCATTTTGAAAGAAAACAAGTAGACAAATTGAGTCAGGATCAGCTCTCTGTTTTGACATCTTTGGAACATGTTTTTTATAAAATATTTTCTGCTTTGTATAATGTATATATTTTGTTAAAACAAGTTCCGATTTGTCTCTCCCTAGCCCCAGATTAACACTTTATCTAAATACTACTCTTTGAGGAATATATATATTTTCATATGCAAATTTTCATATACCTGACTGGGCCACAGTCAAGTATTAAACCCAGAAACCTTTGGCACCTTGGTGACCATATGTAACATAAAATCACAGAATGCTTTGGTTTGGAAAGTACCTTAAAGTTCATCTAGTTTCAACCCCAGGCATAGGCAGGAACACCTTCCACTAGACCAGATTGCTCCAAGACCTGTCCAACCTTGCCTTGAACACTGCCAGTGATGGGGCAGACACAGCTTCTCTGGACAACCTGTGCCAGTGCCAAGGCACTCTCACAGGGAAGAACTTCTTCCTAATATCTGATCTAAATCTCCCCTCTGTCAATTTAAAGCCATTTCGCTCTTGTCCTGTCCTTACATGGCCTCGTCAAAAGTCCCTCTCCAACCTTTTATCCCCCTTTTCTGTGTGTAGTGCACATACCAAACCTCCCTTTTCCAGTTTTCCCTGTATCTAGCTGACGGGAGCTTTCACTCAGCTTGAAACCCTTCTGAAGTCTTGCTTCTAGCCCTGAGTTGCTTTGAAATCCTTTTAGATGTTTCAGTTCCTCTTTTTGTTTGTATTTGGTTTTTCCTGCTAGTTTTCTCTTTTAATGAATTCCTCAAAGTAGATGGTCTTCAAACTCTGTCTCTTTCAAGAGGCATATTCTCTCATCTAAAAGAGACATATTTCTCTCATCTGAAGAGCATAGAAGAAGACTTCATTGCCTTAGTGAGGAACATATATATCCAGAAAATGCACACTTTGCAGGGGCTTTAATCCTCAGGCCTACAGCAAGAAGGAGAGTCTGTGTTTACCATGGTTTGCAAGGCTGTTCCATCTTTCTGCCTTAGATCTGGGAAATCTTGAATTTTGTGGATTCATCTATGTGTTCAATCCAAACTCCTTCTGGAAGCAGGTAAGAGTCTTTTGGTCATGAATGCAATACCACAAGAGGACTTCTCTTTGGGGCAGCAGAAGAAAGTAGCTTCTGCACCACTGTTTCTTCCTGCTCTGTGTTCCTCCAGCCCAAAGCAATCTGGAACATCCTGTCATGAGAGGATCCAGTGATGAGAGCAAAACTGGTGTGTCACCTTCCTCCATGTCTTGCTGACTGAAGGGAATTGGGCTTCTTCCTCAAGGTCTGTCTCACCTCAAGATTGGTCTTCTCACACCTCTTAGCCCGCCTGCTCTACAAAGTAGAACATGCACCGGTACAAGTCACAGGAAGGATGTCCTGTTTTCTCCCATTTTGATTTTGTCCTTTTGGCAATGGGATCAGCTCATTCTCTGACAGGAAGATGTCCTCTCCTTCAGTGTTCTTAGACTCATTGCAGGCAGAAATCGAAACCCAGTAGGTGCTCCTGAAACCTGACGTGAGTCCCTTTTTTCGCCTTCACGTCTTCCTGCCTCAAGGGGCTGTCAGAGACTTTTCTTCTTTGTCCAAAGAATAAAACTGTCTGGGAAGTTTCACTGTCAGACAACATTTGGGCTTCCACCAACCTCTGCAAGAAAGCAGCGAGTTCTAAGTATCACTGCAGTCTGCATGAAGTCCTCCTCTTGGTGTCAGACTCTATATCTCCATCTTGACTTGCCTCTCTTCAATCCCAAGCAGCTGTAAGCAGGTGGGTTTCCCTGGTGCATCCCTGCTGGACTCCTGCTCAGCAAGTGACTCTACCATATCCTAGTGTCAAGGACAGGTTTTCTTCTGTCACTTGTGGGTTAGTTAATACTATGAGCATCTTCAGATAGCTCATTTGTGTAGTACTCGAAGTAGCAAGGAATACACAAGGGAGGATGCTTAGAGAAATAAACAATTATACTCTTTTATTATATCTTTATATCTTTTCAGTTTTCATGTATGCATCTCTGATTTGACCTGTAAAACTGCAAAAGCACCCTCAGAAAACTTGGCAGTAGGAAACACTGATGGCATGGCCTGTTGATGCAGTCTCCAGATGCATGGCTTGTTGCCTGCAATGGTGTTGACTGCTTCTTATAATCCAGTCTGTCATTTGAATGAGCTCCAAACAACACTGGGGATGTCAGTCTGCTCTCCCATACTTTAATTCCTCCCTCAGAAACCATTTTGGCAGGTTTTTTGTTGCACAGACATGCCAAGCTGTAACATGTACTTCACAGTCCTGATACTACAACTGCCCCAGCCTCTCTGCTGCTTTTGCAGCCCTTTCTTATAAACTGTCTCATGAGAACCCACTACAGCTCTCACTACTCTGCATGTAGAAAATTTGTCTTCTAGTAGTGGAAAACTCTGAAAACCTCATTGTGGATCGGTAAGTAAATACTGCACCTGAATTCCTCACTCCTTTCTGAGAAGTGAGGACAACTTATGTGTGTTTTAGGATAGACCAGGGTCTTATTTTCCCCTGGTGGTGTTTCAGATCCAGCAAACATCTGCAGCAAAATTCCCTTCCAAGTTGTGCCTCCCATCAGGACAGCAGCAATGGCAGGTGCCAGCACAGTGAGATGGGCACACGCTCAGATCTTTGTGCCTCCGGGCGTTTTGTTTGCTAAGAAAGCTTGTTAACATGCAAACATCTTGGAACTGTAAGCCAGTTGGGAAGTGAGCTTTGTATCAGCGGCTTTATATTCAGGTGGAGAATAACACTTCCAATATGGTCCTCTACATAAACAAAGCCCACAACTGGTGTAACCTACAGCAGATCCATTTGCTGCCTGGTTGCATTTCAAAAGTATTAAATGCCTTAGCAAATGAGCTAAACTATTTTAGGTAGACAACTTGCATGTGGGGGAGAACTAGGATGACTCTTGCAATTTAAGTTAATTTAATATTGATTTCTTTAACGCCCAGAGGACCAAGGAGGTCACACTGACTTCAGGATGGAGGAGCTAGTAACCCATCCAGATGTGTCTAGGAAGATCCACGAATCTTTTTTCCTTGTCTCTTTCATAGCAAAAGTGTTGCAGAAAGTCAGAATTCATCCAAGGAAATTTCCCCAGGTTTAAATGCCTAAAAGGATCAAGGGCAGGGTGGTTTCAGGACAAGCACCTTGTCTCAGGTCTGACACCTTTTGGTTTTAGTACTAGATTTTTGCTCAATATTCCTCAGATCATGATGCTTGCGTTGTCCTCAGGGTTAAAGTGGGTTGCTCTTTGCTATCAAGAGATATTCTTATCCACTTGTTAATGTCTTGCTCATCTGCACCATTTATCTGTGGAGGCGAATGTCCCAATGCAAAACATTCTGAGTGGTGGGTGTTTTGAAGAGGACTGCTATCGTGGTGCAAAACACCTAATACAAATGAAATGTTAATATTTACTTATATAGCCTGCAGTCTGGCAGCTGGGTGGAAGCTGAATAGTGACTTTCACCTGAAATCGTGTATCCCCTGTACCTGATATATCTGTTCAGGGAGCTTTGAGCTGTGAATTCTTGTAGTGTTTCTTCTACATAGACAAACATTCATCTCTCTGACACTACAGCTATGAAAATTCCTGGATGTATGGTATTTTTGGTGAACCTCATTGCATGTGAAAGTCATCTGCTGTTTCACTTAACCGGTTTGATAAAGAAGCATTGTGCTTATGTCTGTCAGTGAGCAGAAACTGTTATTAATGTCTATTGAATTAATGCCAAGCTATAACCACATTAGAGTATTTTAATCAATTTTCCTGGATAATATAATCTGTGATCACTCTGTGTTTGATAGTTTTTGTGAATGCAAAAGTTTATCTACTAACTCTGATATTTAAATTCACCCCGAGCCAAAAAAAATAGGTTTTGCATGCAATAATACATTCCACTTAGAAAACAAATGACACTGTATGAAAAAATTGTGAAAATAGCTCTGTAAATGTATATGCACAACTAATTATGTCAAGAGTTTATTTATCAGTTTGTCCAATCATTCCAGCAAGTACCACATAACTTATCTCCAGGTAAATAGCAAAGCATGCATTTTAAATACTCATCTACAGCACAAAAAATGCTAAGTTCTTGTTAAAACTATGTTTTCCCATGATCGTGATGTTCAGCAAACAGGCAGACTAGAGTCACCGAGTTGCATGATATAAACGTGTTGCTCTAATAGGCATCATTACATATGTATATGTACACAATTTGATAATAGAAATGAAGGAAGACCCAGGGAACTAAAGGGTGGTCAGTCTAACCTTGGTGCCGCAAGATCAGGGAGTAGATCCCCATGGAAACTATGCCAGGGTACATGGACAATAAGAGGGAGATTGGTGACAGTCAACATGGTGGCTTTATATAACAGGGCTACGGCATTGGTGGTTAAGAAAAGAGCATCTGATGTTATTTACCTGGACTTGTGCAAGGCATTTAAAACTGTTCAACACAACATCCTTGTCCCTTAATTGGAGAGGCATGTACCACTCGGTGGATAAGGAATTCGCTGGATCATCACACTCAAAGAGCTGTGGTCAATGGCTTGATGTCCAAGTGGAGATCAGGGACAAATTCCTCAGGGATCGATATTGGGACTGGTGCTGTTTAACACTTGCTGGTGACATGGACAGTGGAACTGAGTGCACCCTTAGCAAGTTCAGAGGAATCCACAAAGATGCTCTGAGGGCTGGAGCGCTTCTGCTATGGAAACAGGCTGAGAGAGTTGGGCTTGTTCAGCCTGGAGAAGAGAAGGCTTCAGGGAGACGTTAGAGCAGCTCCAGTGCCTGAGGGGGCTGACAAGAAATCTGGAGAGGGACTTTTTACAAGGGCCTGTAGGGATAGGACAAGGGGGAATGGCTTTAAATGCAAGGAAGGGAGATTTAGATTAGACAGTAGGAAGAAGCTCTTCCCTGTGAGGATGGTGAGACACTGGCACAGGTTGCCCAGAGAAGCTGTGGCTGCCCCATCCCTGGCAGTGTTCAAGGCTAGATTGGATAGGGCTTTGAGCAACCTGGTGTAGGGGAAGGTGTCTCTGCCCATGGCAGGGGTTGAAACTGGGTGAGCTTTTTAAGGTCCCTTTCAACACAAACCATTTTGTGATTCACATGTTTGTGCCATCACTGAATGGCTGTTTTCTGTGTAAATATTGTCAGAGGGATTCTTTAAGTCATAGAGAGCTGTAACTTTTGAATGTTAAAATGAAATTTTATTTTTCTCAAAAAGGAACAAATTTAACTTTCAGATGAAACATTGTATGGCTGTGGAAGGTCTGGTATGCTCCAGGTCTGAGAAGAGAAACTGAACTTAGAAAGGACTTTTAGGAATATAAGGTATTGAAAATTTAAGTGGGATTATCAGCTTTTCAGCTGTTCCTATGAATAAAACCCTGTATATATTCTGTGTTTCTACAAGCTTGAAGCCTTATTTTACATTTCTTACTGTTAAGAAAAGACTACAGAAGACTATAAATGCAGAAATCTTAATTATGTAAAGGAGAGCCCTGTTTGCTTGCTGATGCATAAAAAGTTCGTATTGGGGACTTATACCTTAGTCACGTCAGTTTAGTTTTATTTTATTTCATGTTTTCCTACAAAAATTGCTTTCAGTTTTTCTGTGTGGCTTTGGGTCCCCTATTTTCAGATATTGTTGCTTGTAAGACAATGTTAATCTAAAAATAGTTTTCTGTTCATAATTTAACTTCATGTAATTGTTTAAGAATGTTGATGTGTATATCCATGGAACATTTCTGGACTTCCCTAGTCCAGTATCACAAATGAGGAGTAATGGTGTTCTCTGGGTTATATTAATGTCCCTCTTGCAGATTTAGCTAGCATTTGTATTCTTCTGACCCAGGGTTTAGTCTCAAGCTGAGGACTTGTGGTTAATCCTTGTTTCCAGCCATGTCATATTGACCAAATGCAGAGCTTTCTGAGGCACCCTATCATGTTCCCAAGTGCTGGGGCAGGACCATCAAATCTCCCGGGAAATGTGCCAATGGAGAGGGCTTATGCAGTGTCCTCCACACTGGAGGAGCCCCTCTGGGAGAACCAGGAGCATGCTCTGCTCTGTATAATTACACCTGCAAAATGTTGAGTGATTTGGTCTGATTGAATCCTGGAGGGTCAGAACCTGGGATTTTTTTATAAAGTCAGTACCTACTCCTCATGGGGGTACAACACCCTGTCAGCAGCACTGACTGATCACTACGTGATTCCCTCCAATTATCAGATTCCTAAATCCCCAAAGTGCTTTCCAAGGTAGTGTTTAGAAATGCATTTAAATGCATTTACTGTCATCAATTCTGTTAAGTGCTCTTCTGGCTGCCTTCTATGAAAGCAAGAACGCTTCTCATTTTGCTGTGTTTTGCTTGTGGTAAAGGCCCCTACTTTTAGCAGGTGAAGCTTTTGATTAGGCTGTTGGAGAAATGATGTGAAAAAGATGTTATTTGCCAGCTGACCTGGCTTGTTGAGAGGAGATAGGAGGTAAAGGTGAAATGAAAGGAAACAAACTGCAGTGTGAATCTGTCTGGCTGCATCTTCCACACACCAACTGCTCAGTGACAACCAGAGTCTGGAAAAGGAATTTGTTTCCTAGGTGTTGCTGTACTGCAGATATGTAATTCAGATACAGGGAGGTTACTGTAGGTCTCCATCAGCATTGTGAGAGCAGGGTTCTTACTAGATCTGACCAAAAACCCACTGGGGCTGAACTGCGATTTGGCAGCAGCCCACAGCAGATGCTGAAGGAAGAGTATGAAAGCCAGGATGGATGACAATGGTGCTTTGCTAGTAGTCACTCCTAGCATCCATATATTTATAGTTCAGGGATTTCTGGACTTAGGTGATATTTTTGTATTTAAAAGTTCCTGATGGTTTACTTTCCATGAATTTTACCTACTTGTGTTTTGAACCTAATTATATTTTTAACAAAAATAGGTGTTCATTGTTCAGCTTCTCTCTGACCACATTTGGCTGTGACATACACCTCCTTCATGGATGCAGACAAACATAGGTACAAATGATTAACTCCTCTGGTGAAATGTGTTTCTTGGCATCCAAGGGACTCTCCAGCATCGAGGCGAACCAGATCAGCTGAAAACCCTTTCCCTCTATGCGGGTCACATACAATTTTGAGCAAGTCATCTTTAGGAGCTGACCCTTGTGCTAGGGAGAGGAGAACTTCTGGATGAGCAGATGTGGTTCCCAAAGGTGAGGACAAGCAGTAAGGTCACTGCACTTATCTGGGTATGGGTAGAGACAGAGCAAGTGCTGACCTGCAGCAGGCATGTGCGGCATACACACAGTCACAAGGACTCTGCTTGGGGTGTATGGCTACTGCCAGGCTGGGGATCCTCACTGGGAGATAGGTGCACATCAGCACAGCCCGCACCAGGGTGCAAAACACATCAAGTCCTGGATGCTGCTGTTCGCTCCCCCTGTGAAGGCTTTCAGGCAGGAGTCCAACCTACTCTTCCAAGGAATGGAGGTGCTGCATTGCTGCCTCTGCAGGCTTCTCTGCACTGTTCACTCACATCCCCAGGGGAGGGATGGCTGAAATAGGTGTTTCACATAGAATCATAGGATGGTTTGGGTTGGAAGGGACCTTAAAGCTCATCCAGTTCCAACCCCCTGCCATGGGCAGGCACACCTTCCACTAGACCAGGTTGCTCCAAGCCGTTTAGTGTATGGTTCATTTGGTCCCCTCCAGTCAAGGTGTTTTCCTGCTACACTGAAGAACAAAGCAGGTTTTGCTCAAGCCCAAAACTAGTAGCAATGGAATGCCTCACTGGGTGGTAACTCCCAGGGGATCTTGTCTGGGTGCAGAGCTGCCACTGGTTGTCCTGTCACTTCAGTCTGCATTGTTTAGTGTTTTCCTCTAAAGTCTGTGATAAATTCCTGAGTCATCCATTCTGAGAAGGCCACTGAGCATAAACCTCTTGGGGCTCAAAGCCCAAGTACTTAGGAGCTGGGCAGGTGAGAAGCCTCTGCAGAGTTGGTGATGCTCAGAGTCAGCTGAGACACTCCTTGCTTCCATGCAGTTTCGATTGCTAATTGTTTCCTAAATATTCTAATTAATTGTAAATCATGTTGCCATGGCAACAATAATTTCTATGCATTACAAATATCAGACACCTCTTGAATCAGTTTGTTTTCCCTTGTTGCCATAGTGACAGACATTTTGTCAGAATTATTTAGGTAGAGAGAAATCCAGAGACCTTTGAGGAAAAGGAGCTGCAGAAGGAGGGAGCTCCTTGGAGATCCCAGCCTCTCTTATCCTCTACCTCCTCCTGTCCCATTGCAGACAGGACCCCAGGTCTGAGTGAGCATTAGTGGGTTTGGATGCAAAAAGCCCACACAGCTACTGCCCCATCTCCATCTTCTTCACATCCAAACTCTATCATGTTGTCTGATAACTGTCCACCTGTCCTCTGGTTCAGCTTTGGATCTTTTCCAGTCTGGCAGCCTTCAGTGTCTTCCTTCTCTGCAGTCTCTTTTAGTTCTGGGTCTTTGGTTGCATCTCAGCCTTTCTAGCCACCATTTTTTTGAGCAATGTCTAATGAAACATTTTGGAAAACTGCCTAAAAGTGTTTATCTGGTACATTCATTAGTGATGCAGAATAGGTGTGTTTTGAAAAATCTCAACAGCTCATTTAATTACTTAAGTAGTAGATGAGGTCTTTGAAAAATCTGGCTTGCAATATCTATCATTGCAACCTCTTTTCTGTTCAGAATCAGTGTTGCTTTACAGTGGCAGTTTAGTGATAAATTTATGGTCAATTTATTGAATCATTTTGGGGCACTCTGCCTCTCTGCCCCTCTAGCTCAGCTGTTGGGCTGTCAGGATCCACTGCCCTGGGTGAGGTAGGCTCTCCAGCATTGCCTCTGCAGCCAGTATTACTTTTAGCTCTTAGGACTGCATGAAATTCTTGGAGCGGAAGAAAAGTCACAAGGGAAAAAAAATAATCTGAGCACTGCTGGTTCGATAATCAACATAATCCAGGTTCCTATAATCTCTTTTTAGAGGAATCCTGTAATTATTAGATCGCATCATATTGACTCCAGTTGTATTTGGCAATCCAGAAAATAAAAAAATATTCAAAATATTCTGTTGTTAAACATGTGTGTGCTCAGTGGTGAACTTTGGAAAACAAATTAATCTTCTGAGTGTGAGTTAGGAATCTCCACTGTAGGACTGGACACTCCAGCAGGACCACAGGTCTGTGCCCTTTTGTGTTGCATTTCTGCTGCCACAGAATGTTTCTGCTACTTACCCAGTCTGCAATGGGAAAGCTTACTATCTCCTTCCACAGTAATATTGTATTGGAAATGTCTGGGCAAAGGAGTCAGAACACTGAAGCTGCAAGCTGACATCTGGCAAACTAACTGAGGAAAATACATCATGGCAGACTAATGCTTTTCCATACTAACTGTTTTGTAAATGCATCCATCCTCTGTGTATGTGCATGCATGCATAGTGCCTCTGTATGTATAATCCTGAACTCCAGTACAGTGCTGCTGAATGTATGAATATCAGCAAGTCAAACAGGAAAATACCCTGGAGAGAACCTTTTTCGTCTATGTTGGAGATAACCAGAAAATATAATGGAGAGCTCTTCCTCCTGAATAAATCAGTGGAAGCAGTTATAGGGATTTACAATGACTGTGTTGCTCTTCCTTCCCTGCTGTCGTATCTTCACCTGCATGCTTACCTCCACTTGGTGGTAGCATTTTCTCTGTCTTCCCTCTCTTCCAGCCTTTTAAGTAGCTGCGGGTGCATGCAAGGAGATGGTTGCCTGCTAAATATGTCATTGAAGTTGCATTATGTACTATTCGTCTGTGATGCAGTGAAGTTTGATACTCAGAACCTTCCTGGTCTGCATTTTCTGGCATTCAAAACATTTTCTTCTAATGTAAAAAGGAGAAGAAAAAAAAGTCTTAAAAACTTGAAAGTGCCACCTTATGATCTCAGGTGTGCTTGATGCCCTTCATAGACCTGAGATTGGAATGAGGTGGCAGTGGGGCACTGTCTGCCCCAAGACTAGTCTAAAATCTAATTCAGGAGCCTGGTGACAGGACTTGCTGGTGGTCCTCTTCAGTCAGGTGTAGTTTCAGCAGGTGAAAGAATCCCCAGTTCCTTCTCTTCATTCTCTCATGGGGAAAGGTGTGAAGGACTTGCAGCTAGGAGTGATGGTGGAACAGTTTTGGTGAGCCATGTGCCTATGAGGTGGGAAGGACAAGCATCCATGCTTCAGTATGAGGTTACTTGAGCAGAAGCACCGCAAGTGCTTAGAGACCCTCATGCCTGCAGGTGTGCTCCTGCCCCATCCTGGGCATGGCTGTGGTGGCTTCTGCACCTGCTTGCTGGAGGTGAGCTGTGCGGGGGTCTGTCTCGTCACTGCAGAGAGGGACTGATTTCCACACAGCTGAGCAGGATGGGAGGGGGATTTTTCCCACGGAGAGAAGTGAAGGTGATACTGCAGGAGAGAAGCCATGGCCAGCTGAGGCAATGCTGTGTACAGGCAAGGTTGTCTGTGCACAGAAGGTGCAGCTTGCTCAGATCAAGAAAGCAAGAGACGATGTTGCTGCTGGTTTTATTTTTCATTCTAGCTATTAAAAATCTACATAAATGTTCCACCTTGATAATGGGCTGTACTTACTTTGTTTTTACTGCTTTTGGCTGACATCAACCTTTGGTGGTCTGAGCAAAACTGCAATTAAACATGGTGAGGTCTGCTGTGCCAAGGCATTTGCTTCTGTTTCTGTGATGCACAGGTGCATCTCATCTTCTGCAGAGAAAAAATGCAGCACCACCTGCTGTAAATGAAATTATTGTAATACTGATTTTATTTTTTTAAATTGAATTCTACCATTTATGAGTAGCTTATCCGAACAGCATTTACTGCTGTTCTCTTTCCTAGCAGCAGCAGGCTTCCAATCACTGGAAACACATGGTTATTAAAACAGAGTAAATCCATTTCCAAGTTAAAATCTCATTCTTTTCTAGAGAATTGATTACCGTAGGGGCTGGCTGAATTGTGAAATGGAAAGGGAAAGAAAACTTTTTCATCTTCTAATATCTCAAGGACATTGGCAACCTGGATTGTGGTGGGAGCATTTGCTGTGGATTGTGCCACCCTTTAAAAACAGCTTCTGTGACTATTATGTCTGCTTTTTACCCAAAGATAGGATGGGAAAGGAAGACTGGAGAGCTTAACATGCATCCTGGTCAAACTTGGTCCTGAAGGTTTTCTGCAGAGAGGTGCAGCTGCTGGGCACTGCTAACAGGTTCTTTGCTCCAAAATGGTTTTGCTTAGAAACATGCAGACAGGCTGTGTCACTGCCTGGCTCTGTGACAATGGACAGTGGAGCTGGGCATCGTGCTTCTCCTCACTCCTGGGAAGGAATCTCTCATTTAAGAAAATCATTATTCTGCTTAAAAATGACTGGGGAAAGCTCTTTGAGAATGCCTTTGAGAACTGGACCTGCTGTCTTGTTTGGAAAGCTGTAGGGCATAGAGACATGACACGAGGCTAAAATTGAGTCTCTTCCCACACATCTTTTAGGACTGCCCTCCTGCCAGTTACCTGGCAGATGCTGAATGTCACCCTGAGGTCAAAGTGATGGGGCTTGCCTCACAGATACTCTCACAAGAGAATCACAAAATGGTTTGGGTTGGAAGGGACCCCAAAGATCACCCAGTTCCAACGCCCTGCCACAGGCAGGGACACCTTCCACTAGACCAGGTTGCTCAAAGCCCTGTCCAGCCTGGCCTTGAACACTGCCAGCGATGGGGCAGCCACAGCTTCTCTGGGCAACCTGTGCCAGGGCCTCAGCACCCTCACAGGGAAGAACTTCTGCCTAAG
>JAOSLQ010023597.1:0-19749 GCA_025629905.1 Lorius lory
GCTACTGAATTATTTTTATTGAGTTAAAGAGTAGTGATAAAGGAGGAAAAAAATAATTTATTAAAACTCAGACCAAAATGCTTTACTTGTTTACTTGTTCAAAGTGTAACTAAAACCTTTGCTCTGATGTACTATGCAACTTTCATATTTGTAAGTAGAGGTTTTTATCACAGAGCTGAAGGAAATGAAAAAACATAAAATCAAAAAGGAATTACTAGAGATTAAATAGTTTTTATTGCCAAATCAGCAACACACACAGCTAATGGAAATATTTTCTACAGACAGATGGATAGTCAGATATCCCAGGAGAATAAGTATAAAGTATCTGTTCAGATTCCTTTTTATACATTTGCATATAAATATAAACATCATTAGTAGGGCCTAATTGCCCTGTAAGAACTAAAATGTGAGCATTAGCATCTTCAGGGTTGCTGTGTTTTGGGTTTTTTTGGGTGATTTTTTAAGGGTCTCTATCACCCGTCATATTCAGTACTGCATGGCTGCAACAGATAATTAAGAATCTCAATCACAAAATCAAAACGATTTGGACTGGCTTCCAGGCCACCCAGCACAGTAAGTTACCATAGAAAATTAGTGTATTAGTTGTTTTGCTCATGCATATTCATAAGGACACTTGATTTGACTTTCATAGTAGGGGGCTTGTTAAAGCTCATCCACAGATTAGCCCCTACAGAAGACTGAACATCAAAGGTAAGAAGATATGAGACATCATAAAAATCTTTCTAAAAAGCAACTCATAATGCAAAGAATTATGTGTTGCAGCTCCTCAGAAGAAAAATACCACTGTAGAAAAAAAAAAGGATTTCAAGTATTTAGCTGTTTCAGTTGTCCTGCTGATGGAAAAGGTTGAGCATTTGTGCTCTGCAAGGGCTGGTTAATACGCCACATTCTGGTCAAAGAGCAGTTGAGTAATCTGTGATGAATACCCCTGACTTGGATACAATATTTGGGAATCTGTAGGATTTATGAGAAAGTGTCATTAGCATAGTGGTGTCAGTTAAAAAACCTACTTACATTTCAAATGCTGCTGTCTTGTTTCACACTTGAGAACTTAGATGATGTTTGATTTCAGTCTGAAGATCAGACAAGACCTTATCGATGTTTAAAAAACCCCAAACCAACCAAACAACCAAACAAAACAAAACCCCATGTTTATAACATAAAGCTCATGTTTGTATTTGCAGAACAAATGTGTTAAATTATGAATTAGAAATAGTACAAAAAATCTTCTTGATATCTTCTCATTTTAAAAAACATACAAACCCATCATCTAAAAATGAAGTGCTTATCACTGAAGTATGTCATCTGCATAACAAAGCACTTTGAAGGCTTTCTCCCTCCCATAACCTACCTATTGTGTATCCAGAGCAGGGATCTGGTAGCTATAGATTATTAGCTGGAGTGGATTTCCAGACACTCGTGACTACTTTTTCTATTTTTTGCTTCATCTGTCCATTTTCCAACTCATCTGTCTTCCTCTGCTTCTCTGTCTCATTTATTATATTTCTGTTCACTACTCCTGGCAGTTTCTTCCCTGTCAAATGATGAATACCATCTGATACGGTTTTTTAGAAAATAGCACTGGCCTTGAAAAACTGGGTGTTTGCCAGGAATATCCTGCTTATCTTGCTTTGACTTGCATTGTTATTTTCAGATATACCATCCTATTCACATGTAATTGGTCAGTGCTACCTTCTAGTGCTGCTTGACACAGTGGGCCCTAACCTCAAGAAGGGGGAACTTTGTGGTTCGAATACATGTCCCAGGTCAGGGAAAGACCTTCCAGCAGTAGCCTAACTCCTCTGTAGTAATGTCCTCAAACTACAGAAGAATGATACCCACTCAGTGGCTGGGAGAAAAGGTACAGTTGGTAAAACTGTCAGCAGCTTTATGGCAAGTTTGTGAAGAGTTTTAAGGTATGTTTTCAAGCCACATTTTCTGTCATATTTGCTGTTCATCAGTAGTCACCTAGGTCTAATTAAAAGCTTGTAGTAGCCACTAAGCTAATAGAAATTCACATACTAGAGATATTGCTGGACTTGATTTAGCTTTTCCAGCTTCAGTCCCAGCAGCAGTGGATTGTCAGGGATGTTTTGTTAAAATAGAGGGTAAAAATTGAGCTACTATGATGTAAGATGCACTTTTAAATTTCTGTCCTTATTTTCCTTATCTGTTGTCTCTCCGTGCATTTATGCACACATTTATGTAATAGATTTTAATGTCACTGGGGAAGGAAAAGATTTTCTGTCCCTTTGTAAAACACCATGCATTCTTACATTGCTAAATAAAATATTAAGATATAGGCACATTAATGTCAGTCACCCTTATTTGACCACTATGTGGCTGGAGAGAGGCCCAAGCCTAAAGCACAAAGGCTCAGCTGACAAAATTATTATCAACACCTTTTTACACTGAAAGTGGAATCAGTACCTTCTCAGCTGGATATATACCTTGAACCAGAGAGACTCATTTGCTCATTGCTTTCTTTGCTACCAGTACAAAGCTTTGAAGTGGACTCCCTGCATTAGAGGCAAATGTAATTGCAAAATGTAGGGAGTCCAGCCCAGTAAGACTGTATTTCTGCATGAACTAAATGGAGAAAGAAATGGAAAAAAATAAAATAAAAAATTAGTAGATATGACAAACTATTTCTGTTAAAGGATATTATTCTGTCAATGACATTAGAAAACACCCATGAAAATTTCTTCTGGAAATCAGCAGTTCTAACTACAGGTGGTATTAAGCTGTGCAGCAAACTGAGACTGGCATAAGATGGACCATAACATGTTTATAAGGTATATTTCTCTGCAGCAGCAAGGAGATGAATTATTGATTGGGAAGAGCACTCCCAGTCTTCAAGTACTGTGTGGCTAATTCCTGTAGAAATGTAAAGCTTCTGTCCTCAGTAGAGTAGTATGAGGGAGGAAGTCTCCTTCAATCCTATCCACTGCAGTAATTGGCATAAAACACTCCTGGTCTCCTGACAGTTTGAAATTCAAAGAAATTTCAGCATTAATTGGATATGTGTTACCCATTCATGAATTTGAGTGCATGCCAGGTGAAATATCTCACACACAACTGTATGTATAGTGGGTTACAGCCCCTGTTCTTGTGGAGGGCCACTGAGTCTTGTGACTCTAAGATACATCTTCCTGATTATTCAGAGTTGTGGTATGCCATGGTTAAAAGCAAACTGCAGACAACTGAGTGTATTTTTTACCCAGAACTTTTAATTAATCTGTGTCCAAATTGGTTCTCTTTGTAAGCACATATCTAATGAAGGCTTTGTATAATGAACTCAGTAGACTTCCCTTTTTGTGAGCATGTGTAAGAAAACTATTTTACAAGGAGTTGTGTTTGAATCAGCAGTGTTAGATGTTACTAACTATTCCTTTTAGTGAAAATAAAGGAAAATTAAGTAAAATAAATCCTTAAAGAAAGGCAGTTCAACTCGTATTTGACCATCATCCTTGTAATTACTTCCACTATTGTTATCATAAGAAAGTAGTATTCAAGCACATGGCAGCTGTGTGGGAAAAACACGGGGAAAGGGACCATAGAAGAAATAAATTTATAATGTAGTTACAGCACTATCAGTAGCTATAGGTTTAAAAAGTATATCTTAAATATGCTAATTGTATAATATAAAAACATTTAGAAACTTCCTGCCAGTTCAGCATCCTCTACTTCATAGATCATCGAACAATAGGGAAAAAAGTGATATTCATATTGTGTTAAAGCTTGCAGTGCTCCAGTGTGCTGCAGTGACTTACAACTCAGACACACAATGTGCCAATCTTCGCTCTGAAGTTAAAACTAAACTAAAACGGAAGATAGATACATTCAAGAAGCAAAATATGAATGTCAGTTTGAGTTATTTTGTGCAAGTTAGAAACTGAAATATGTTTAAGTGTACACAAGCAAAGGTTAAAATTCTCCATTAGCCACTGTTGATCCAGGTTTTCTGAAGATGATAATTTAGCATAAAGGTCATAAGTAATAGAACAACTAGATAAGTTCTTTTCACTTTGTATTTTGAAATTATTGCTCATAATGTGATTTCAGAAATTGTCAGTTGTAATTTACCCACAGCAGTTTGACAAGCCAATCCTATAAAAAAAATTAATTGTTCCAAAACTGGACAAAAGGGCATATTTTCAAGACTGTCTGGAAAATTCCAAGATACATGAATTTTGGTTATATCAAAACACTTCAGTTAGACTTCTATATTAAAATGAGCAATGCGATATATATGATTATTGCTACCTATCAAGACTATATATTCTAAAATATTCTATATTTTAAAATATTGGTTTAAGATAACATAGTAAAAGTTGGGGTTTTTTCATTTTGATAGTTTTGGTCATAAGCACTATATTCCCAAAAATATTTTGTTCCACTAATGCAGGTTTTGTGGAAAACTATTCAGTTGAAAACTTCTGGCTGCACTTATTCTCAGGGTTATCTCATTTTCAGTGCCATCCAGTCTCGTCATTTTGTCATGTGAAAGTGCAGAGACATAGCACATGGACTCATGTACCTCTTCAAGTCACAGCAAATTGATCAAATTCTTGCCCTACTGGAACTCTAAGTGGATTAGGGAAAGTGGATTAGGTGGTCAGAAATTACTTTTTCAAAGTGTTCACACGTTGCATTTTGCAGATGTCAAAGTAACTGTTTAGTTTGGAAATTGTTTGCTTGATAAAATGAAATGTGAAAGAGTTAATAGATAGTCCTAAGGTATGGTTGGGATGGAAGAGGATATTCCTCTTTCTTTTCCTGATGTCCCCTGTGCTTCAGCCTCAGCATGGTCTTCCAGTGGCTCTGTAACCCTGCAGAAAAATCACTGTATAAATGCGGCACATTAAAATCTAGGTTCAGAGCTTTAATGAAGAAAAGGCTTAGTTATTACTGGTTTCCAGAGATAAATGGTAAATTAATATAGTTATTACAGTTGTAGTCTGCTTAAACTCTTAAACTCTTGCTGAATGATCCATATTCTGATTGCCAGATGTGTTGAAGTTTACTGAAGTATTGCATTTCAAGTATTTCTTCAACAATATTATAAATTGCAAAGGCTTTGAATTTGAGGATTTTCTTTAGTTGATTTCTCTTTTAAGAAGACTGCCAGCTGGTAACAGTCGGACTTGTATCCCCTCATTAAAAAATAGATTGAATTTTGGAGGTAGGCAGCTTTCATCTTGTTGACTTCATTGCAAAATTTTAAAATCATAGAATCATAGAATAGTTTGGTTTGCTTGAAATACCTAGTGAAAGGTTTATGGGATTAGTGAGACTTAAGTTCTTATGTAACAACCTAAATGCTGTTTTGGTTTGGGGCCTATCACAGTAAATTAATGAGGACTGAAACATGAAACAAAAGCAAGAAAAAATAACGTTAACTTTCTAGTACAATTTTTATGAATATTATGGATTCAATAAGTTGAATTCACAGAAGATTACATGGTATTTTCTGTTTGGTTTAGGTTCTGCTATGTTTTTAAGAAAATTATTTTTGTTTAGCTACTTATCATTTCCCTTTGACCACCTTAAAATTACTGTGAAAATTCTAATTCTCATAATTTTCAAAATATGCTTTGAGTGAAAATACTGTATCTTGGGAATCAGGGAGGGACAGTTTTTCTCTCAGCAAAGTCATGCTATCTGCCAAGATTAATTTATTATCATAATTCTTGCAAAGATATGTGTTTATTCCATATTTCTTCTTTGTCTCTCTTTAAGAGATATCCCAATTCGTTAATACTGAAATTGTGCAAGTTTCAGAATTTAGCTCTTAAATGAATCTTGGTGCAGTGGGTTTAATTCAGTTCAAAGAAATTCATGTCTGGTTGTATAGTGCAGCTGTTTATAGCATATAAGTTTTCTTGTTCTTAGATAAAAGCAGTTCTCAATTTAAGAAATCTTGAATTAAGATTACTTTGTATCAGAATATGTACAGCTTGCCATTTGTATATTTTTCCATGTCAGAGAAAAAAAAAGAAATATTGTGGACATTTACCCTGGTAAAACCACAAGAGATTTAATGTGAAGAACCTACTTTCAATAGATAGCTGTTATTGCCTAAGAAAACAGTTAAATCGCAGAACCTTTTTCTTTTCTGAGTCTTCAGTCTTATAATTTAAATTATACAAGAAAATATTCATTCTTTGTATCATTGTTCATTTAAATGCAGGACATGGAGCTGAATCAGAAAAGATAGAGGGATATGTGAAAGCGAGTTTGAACTTCTGAATTACATTAGAGAGGTTTAAATTCTTCTCTGAAGGATGAAGACAGAAGCAGACTTAGTTTTGTAAGATTAGCCACAGGAAATCATCAGCTAAATTCATAAGTGATTTGAGAATGAGTGAATGGAATAGTAGAGTTTTAAAGACAGGCATTAGCTGGTTAGCACAGGTTAGACTTTCTTTAGAAATGGTAATAAAAGTTTTCAGGTCATGCCATAATGTGACCTTTTCATGGTGCTGATGTAAATCTAAAATTACTACACAGGGAACATAGTCCAATACAAAAGCAGGGACTGAATGCCCTTGGCCTTCTCACTCCAAACTCTGTGTGTTTCTTTCCGTTTTGGGTTAGATTTTCACTTGCCATGGAGAAAACAATAAAGGTAAAATGAGCAAGACATTAAAACTTGAGATGGTTTTATTGTTTCTTCCCATTTAAGGTAGTTATTACTCTATTTAAACTATCAAAGGATCTGGTGATTACAGAAGAGTTTTGTCTGACAGGAAATCTGGGTTTTCTCACCTGAGCTTTGAGACACTGTCAACCATTACAAAAGGAGGAGGAGGAGCTCACTGCCTGTTGTCTTCACAGGTAGTGGGAGCGCTGGAGCACACTGCCTGCAGCAGGCAGGTAGGGCCAGGCTGCTCTAGTACCTCCTGGCAGGGGCCTTGCCCCAACTCCCACCTTACCCTCACCAGCCTCAGCTGCACAAGATGAAATTGAACTCTGCAAAGAATCTGAACCAAATACACTGCAAAACACATTTCATATGCAAATGAATTTCAATCAATTTCAACATTCAATTCAATCAAATTACTTCTTTCAATATTCCAGACTTGTCACTTGCTATCTCTTTGTGTCTACTATATTTTGCACACTGAACGGGTGATTATACACAGGAACAGGGTTTACATACATCAGTGAGGCTGGCTGTCAGTATCAAGATGGCTCTATACCAATTCCTACTCACACCTTTAAATCTAAACATATTTTTGGTGATTTTCACAAGTGTTTTCTTTACCATAAGTTTCTTGTATTTGAGAGAAAGAAACACACAGACTAATTTTTATGTGATAAGAAATAGAAATAGTTTTGAAAAACACCAAAGCAATTTTGGAGTTAAGTAAATATTTCCTGGTACTTGTTTAGTGTATTTTTTCTCTGTTTTAGTCTTATTGGGCAATAAGTTTCAAAAAACAATGAAGGGTAATTTTCCCAGAGCTTAGGTTTAAAGGCCTGACAATAAACTATTGGTTTTTTGATAATTTTTGTCATTACGAGGTCTTATAGGTTCATGCTTACAAATATGCAAGGACATATATACATAGTTATTGATTTAAGAGTGGTCAGCTCATAATAACCTGACATTTAGTATTTTTAAACCTGTGACCATGGTGCTAACAGGGTTAATTCTAGATGGTAGCTATACTCATTTCCAGAGCAGTTATGGGAAAAAAGAAGACAATCTGGATGCCCTTCACAAAACTAAAAAGTATATTGCTAAGAAAAGCCAAATAAAAATCTTAATTTGGACATTTGTTACGTATTATTTTAATCTGCCAAAGAATCAGGCTGATATGTTTTATTGTATTTAAATAGGTGAATAGCTTCTATGGAGGGTGCATTGTTAAACACGTTTTTGACAGTCAGAAGGTTGGGTGCCTACATTATAATGCACCCTCTTTGTAAACCAGGCCAAATACAGTACTCTGTTCAAAATGATAGCACCCTCTAGTGTGAAAGGATGCAGTACAACCTCCAGTGATCCAAACTGCATTGAAATTTTCAGTGAATTAAAGCTCTTCTACAGTATCTCTGCTAATATTCCTTTAAATACTTTCTAAACTAAGCATCTTTTTTCTTTTAATTTGCAAATTTCTCCCTGTAACTTTGTCAGGAAGTTCTTAAAAATAATATTAATATTACTTAATATTTAGTATTGTAACTGCTGGTTTCTATTAGATCTTTGCAAATGGAAATGTGTCACACTGAATCTTGCTGCATTTAAATTCCAGTGGTTTTTACTTTTCTTTATTATTAAAAATATATGTTTTTAATTTCACTGCAACTAAATAGTAACATCTGATTATTTTTTTTTAATTCATGTAATTTAAAATATAATATTATTTGCAAATTTATATATAAAACCACCTTTTTAAAAATTAAAACTGTGCTCAGAGTGTGGGGTTCAGGTCCACAAAATCAGAAATGCAAAAAAGGGTTGCTTCTCTCTCCCTTAAACATCCTTGAAATCTCAGCTCCTGTTTACTGTTTTGGACCCTTATAGTGTGTGAAACTTATCTGCAATCAGAAATTATAAAACTCAGCTATGTATGTCATTTTAAATAGTTTGTGATTCTATTGCACAGGGGCTTATCTAGATCTTTAATATGTTCAAAGTCACTACTAAGATGGCTCTCCTAACAGTTGCTATGAGTTACTTTCATATAATGAGCTACATATACTTCATTTTCAATAATGACATTTCCAAGTATTTCTTGAGTTATATGAAAGGAAAAGGAACTTGTGCATCAGGGACTGTAATGATAGGACAAGGGGTGATGGGTTCAAACTGAAACAGGGGAAGCTCAGGTTAGATATAAGGAAGAATTTTTTTACTGTGAGGGTGGTCAGGCACTGGAACAGGTTGCCCAAAGAAGTGGTAAATGCTCTATTCCTGGCAGTGTTCAAGGCCAGTCAGACACAGCCTTGGGCAACATGGTCCAGTGTGAGGTGTCTCTCTCCATGGCAGGGGGGTTGGAATTGCATGATCTTAAGGTTTTTTTCAACCCTGTCCATTCTATGGTTCTGTAATAAAAATACCAAGACATTCTAAAGTAGGATTGATGCTCTTCTGCATCCAAGGCAGGATTTTTCAGTTCTTAACTTTTCTTTCACAAGTGGAATGAAACAAAATAGAAGTACACATATATAAACACGTGCCTTTTCTCCATGTAGCACAAGTCTTCATTGTGACTGGTGCTGCTATTTATTTCATGGTAGTGGAAACATTAAGATCTGATATTACAATTTTTATATCTACTTACATTTTTGTGCTTATATTAAAGTTTAGCTCTTTGTGTATGTATGACTGAAAGGAAAGTTCAAACGAGTGACTCACTGTCATTGAATAGGTTACTTGATTATTAATACCTTAACATTTTCCTTTGGCAAATATGAAAGCAAAAAAAGAAGAAATAAACTGCTTCTGGTTACAAGTAAGGTAATTGTTGTCTGATCCACTAGCATTATTTTGAGAGTTATATATCAAAGGAGGGAATAATATTTCTCACATTCTAATAGGACCTCTTTCTATATGAGTCACATTTGATAAAACTCTTTGAGAAAAAGATAAAGTTCATCTTAAATAATAATGATTTGCATATTCCTATTATGACAGTTGCATTATTCTGAAAAGTGTGCTGTGCTATTTCTATGGCTTCTAAAAACATAAAAGGTGAATTTCAGACTGTAGAAAAATCAGAGGAAATGTTCTCAGCATGTAATTAGGCCATGCATATCATGAACATTGTTCTTGTGACTGCTTTTATAATTTTTACACAGTTATTTCAGAAAGGTTAAAAATTATGCATGCAGTCTTTATTATATTACACACATAATTTGGAAAAAAGCATTTCTCTGCACTAAAAATAATAAATTAAAGAAATAGATTCATTGTGTTGAGAAAAATTTATTTCTCAAGCCTCAAATAATTTAATTCCTTTTTATTCTATGCAAAAAGTAATTTTCTTCTAGGGGGAAATTATTGCTTAACTACTGTTATGTATTCACTGGCAGCCTTAGCCACTCAGCCAAAGATAGTTCTAAAAAGGAAGTAGAGAAAGCTGATTGAAGTGAAATCCTTAAAGTACATATGAAAAATAGAAGACTTAAGGCTTTATATGTTTCTTTCATAAAGAATCTGTAATGTTTCTGACATTAGAAAACCATTTAAAATAAAATTGTGGTGACTTTATCATTGTCCCATTGCGATTACTTTTAATGTATGATCATTTAGGTGTTCATTCCTATGAGTACCTTTCCTCGTTTCCAGGATGGGGCACACTTAAAAAAAAATAGGTGATTCTGGGCAGGAATGAGGAAATCCATCTTAAATAATTTTTGCCATTAATTATTTTGCTTTTTTTACTGTAAGATTAGATTAAGAACTGGAGGACAGAGGGACTGCTTAACTGGTTTTAAGTAGAAACAATTTTCATAGCTGTCCCTGTTGCCATGCTTGGATACCAGCATTAGCAGTCATTATCAGCTTATAATAACCACCCACTCATGAAGCTGAGACCGCTGCAAAAACTTGCCATGAAGATGGTGTTTATGTAGACCACTAAGTATTGTGCCAACCAGTTAGGTGCAGAAATGTGAATGGTAGATGGAACTTTTCAAGTCATTAACTGCCAACCTTATTTTATTTCCATTAGGATGTATGGTAAAATTGTATTATATATACTTGCACAGGACCAATGGATTATTACTCAAATACTTCAGTTGAATCCTGGTGCAGATTATTAGTCTCTCCCTCATTCTCTGCATCAGCACATATGAAATGAGATTCCTTTCATCTGTACAGACTATCTAAGGATATGGGTTACTGGAGAAACCATTCTCAAGGATCAGTATTTTCAATGGGTAAGTATGCTTATGTGTAATACTGATGGGATCTATATGAGCTATATATATGACCAGTATCTTTAGAAAGTGCAAATATCCAGGCTAGAAAACTAAGCCAGGTCAAAGATAAATTACTGAGATGTTTGCATAATAATGTAATGGAAAAGAAGGCTGCATGGAGACCTCAGAACAGACTTGCAATATCTGAAGCAGGCCTACAAGGATACTGGAGAGGGACTCTTCGTCAGGGACTGTAGCGATAGGAAAAGGGGTGATGGGTTTAAACTTAATGAGGGGAAGTTCAGGTTAGATATAAAGAAGAAGTTTTCTACTGTGAGGCTGGTGAAGCACTGGAACAGGTTGCCTGAAGAAGTGGTAAATGCTCCATCCCTGTCCAAGACCAGGTTGGACAGAGCCTTAGATGACATAGTCTAGGGTGAGGTGCCCATGGCCTCATTTACAAAATAGAGGGTGAGGTGCCCATGGCTTCTCAGACAAGATAGAAATAAGGTGAGATGGAAGCATTTAAGTATTTATCAACCTTATCAACCTTGCACACTGCCATAACGTTCATGAAAAGAGATCCATGCTATTTAAAAGATTAATATACACTGTTGAATAGTCAAAAAAAAGTTGATGGAAGCAAAGAACCTGTTTTGGAACCTGGTATGTTTAAAAACAGGATTATATGTTATAGCTTGTGCTTGGTGGTCCAGTTCTGTGTTTCTGTGTTTCTGTATGTGTAGTGATAAAACCTGTTTGGATTTAGATTTTTTCTCCAAAAAAAAATCATAACATTTCATTACTTATGTCTAACTTGCAAAAGCAAGTTGTACATAATGGCTGTTACTGTAGGTATTGATCTTGCCTGAGATGGGAATCAGCTGGACCTAATAAAATATTTTTCCCATCTCTATATTAAAGAAAAATCTATTTTTTTTAACTATTAGTAGTATACCAGTTTCCAAAAGCGAACTCTTTTCCAGTCCTGTTCACTGCTGAAGAGATTGCCTGGATAAACAGGTTGCATCCTGTCATGAAATCGTAATATGCATTATGACATTATATTTTGTTGTCATGGAAGCAGTTGCTGTGATATTCTTGATTCTGATGTGAATCTTAACAAGTCTTTTACCAGCCATCAAGTTTCAATCTGAGGGGCAGGTTCTTGTGTGTTATGCATTCCCCTTCATAGAGCCTGTCAGTCATTGATTATCAGGTTGCATTTGTGACCTAAACCAGCAACGCCACTAACCTTCACTGCTTTACCACCTTTCTATTCTAATTACCATGTTTGAGTGACTGGGAAAGTCAGTTGTGGAGGCTTCTGGCATTAGCACAGGACAACACGGTTGTTTTGTGGCCAGGCATACTTCAGGGACTAGTCTTGCATGTTGTGCTACTGAGAAACAGTGATGAATCTTTGAATTTGTTGGATTTGGAAGAGATTGGTTTACACATTCTTCTTCGTTCCATTTACAAAATAGAGGTGCTGCATACATCACAAAAATTGGATTTGATTTCTCTTACAGGCACTACTGAATCTTTGTTCTTATTCTACTGGTTTTATCAAAGAGCTCTGGCTGCACCACAGCAAGAGTAGGTGCAACATTCCACTCAGCTCCCAAGGCTCTGTGCAGCTTTGTGGTTTTCTCTTGGTTTAGTTATAAGAAATCTACTAGGAAGAGTAATTTTTAAAAACTTTGCTTTTCTGCATGCTTTTCTTCTCATCATGAGGTGCATGTAATTTTGAATTTCATATGGCTATATGACTGCAGTATGTCTTTTTCACATGGCTGTTCATTCTGTTCATTCTATTCTGTTCAGAAGAATAGCATGAATGCACTTCTGTTCACACAGGTTATTAGTGTTACTTGGATGTGTGTGAATTTCAAGCTTTGGCTATATCTTACTGACTGCCCTAGCTAACCTCATCCTGTCAGTCTGCTCCCAGCACCAACACAGGACTGTACTTGGCAGATGGCACAGAGCATGACTTTGAGAATGTGCTACCCTCATATCCCCCTGCTGACCTCTCATATGAGTTCCAACCCTGACTATTCTATGATTCTCTGATTAATGGAAAATAACAGGGATTTCTCTCCCAGTCTTATCGTTTTAGTCCAGAAAGCTATCGACATTTCAAGGTGTTTGCCTTTAACATGCAGCCAGATAAGTAATTAGAATATTGGGTTCACACATTTCTTCAGAGGAGCATGAAAAATTGATTTAGATGGCTAAACAAATTTGATTTTAGAGACCACGTTTAACAGGTCTGAATCCAGCTGGAATTCTGAAAGCCTGTACCTGCCAAAAGACAACATTAGACCAGGAAGGCTGGTGGACTTTAGGCCAGGTGAATGTAAGCTGTTTCTTTACAGAGCTGTGTCATTCATCACTTTTTAGCAGGGCCTGTTGCAATTGGATGAGAGGTGATTGTTTCAAACTAAGAGGAGAGATTCAGGTTGGACATGAGGAAAAAATTCTTCACAATGAAGGTGGTAAAAAAAAACGACTTACTGGCACAGGTTTCCCAGAGAGGTGGTGGATGCACCATCCCTGGAGACATTCATGGCCAGACTGAATGTGGTTTTGGACAACCCAATCTAGTTGAAGATGCCCCAGCTCATTGCAGGGGATTGGAGTAGATGACCTTTGAAGGTCCCTTCCAACCCAAACAACTCTGTGATTCTATGATTCTATAAAAGCAATTCTAGCTATTATTAAAAAAAAAAAGCCAAACCGAAAAACAAAAACCAAACAGTTCAGCATAGCACTTAAGGGTATGTTCAAGTCCTTTTAAAGTCAGTAGGCGTGTGTGTTCTATTCATCTAAATCCTGATTTCACAAATGGATATATGTATAATGCTGTATGAAAGCAAAATCCTATGCCAGGCCTAAGCTACAAATTTCTCCAAACATTAACAGGCAAGTCAGGAAAGTGAAAAGGTTTATATTGGGTGTGGTGGCAAAAGCACCACCAAGTACATGGTTGCAGTAGCAGAAGTGAATTTTACCCACAAGAACCTGATTCATCCAGAAGGGATGTTTTCATTTTCTGATGCAGATTGTCATTCATTGAAGAGTAACAATTACAGCCACCAGTGTCTGGGTAGGTTCTCATACTCTTACTGCTATGCTACCAAATACTTCAACTGTAGTTTCTCCACTGTTGTAGTCTCGCTGAAGTCTTCAAAAATGATTCATTGATGCTTAGGTCTCCTTCTGGGGATCTGTTAGAGAAGGAATTTTATCTACTTGTGTGTTAGAGAAGGAATTTTATCTACTATTGCAACGATCTTTTCAAAACCCCATGCACTGCTTGTTCTTGACACTCATGGGGACTGATGTCCAATCGCTTTGCTACTCCATCGAAGACCACAGGAGTTCTAGCTTCAGTAGAAACCACATTTTCTATTAAGGTCCAAGCAGCTGAAAATTGGAGTTGTGATACAGGATGCCATTTTTGTAACCAAAAGATGTAGTTATCTTCACCATGTGATACCACTTATGCATAATGGTTGCAGCTAATTGTAGAGTAGTAGAACCTTCATTTTAGGAATAACTTGCTGAGACAAAAGTTACAATTTCCTTAGAGAATGTATATTGGCAATGTCGTCCTTCTGGACTCCAGAGGTGTTCACCACCCTTTCTCTCACATGCCTAGGTTATTAATTATGCTGATTGTTCCCAGTCAGTGCTATGTTTCTCTAACGCATGTTTTGCTTCAATTTGGCATCTGAGGAACACATTCTTCAGGTGTGTTATTGTGGATACAAGTGTGTGTGTGTTTTCTCAGGGAAATCAGTTTGTCTAATGAAAGATGTTAATTTTTTTACACCACTTTCTGCTCTTAGACCACCACAGCTACAAGGTCACAGCAAATGTGATTACTATAGTGCAAGGATATAGCCACAATGCATTATTAAAAACCTGCCTTACACCTAGGAAACGTAAGCTTCTTAGTCTTTTCCTGTTTCAGACCAACCCAGAAATAGTTATATTCATATTACTCAAAAATGATAAAGCTTAACAGTTGCAGAAAGTAATGCTGTATCAAAGGCACCGAATTTTAACTATGTATTCTTCCTGTATTAATGGACAACCTACCACAGTGTTTTAAGCACTTCGTGCTTTCCTGCACTTTGAAGTTCAAGCCAAGAAAGTTACTTACTAATGCATTGTGCCCCTTTTTTAATCTCTACAAAACAGAGTTAGATCCTCTGTTAGGAATGTCATAATGACCAGAAAATAGCAGTTCAACAACCATGCATTAAGCTCACATGACAGTCTAAATACATTCAATTATTTTACAGGAAGACTATCGTTACAATGGGATGCCAAGTGTAGCTCTATTTCCCACAATTACAAAGTCATATCAAAAGTCACTTGATGTTCACACTGTTATCTCATAGTATTATATTAAGTGGAAGAATTGCTTGAATGTGCTATCGTGAAGGCAGAACAACCATAAAAAGTAGCTGTAACACCGAAGCTTCATATCATAGAATTGTAGAATGGTTTGGGTTGAAAACAACCTTAAGATCATCTAGTTCCAACCCCCTGCCATGGGCAGGGATGCCTCACCCTGGACCATGCTGTCCAAGGCTCTGTCCAACTGGCCTTGAACAGGGATGTGGCATTTATGACTTCTTTGTGCAACCTGTTCCTGCTCCTCACCACCTTCACAGTAAAGAACTTCTTCCTTACATCTAACCTGAACTTCCCTTGTTTCAGTTTGAACCCATCACCCCCTGTCCTATCACTGCAGTCACTGATGAAGAGTCCCTCTCCAGCATCCTTGTAATCACCTTCAGATACTGGAAGGCTGCTCTGAGGTCTCCATGCAGCCTTCTCTTCTCCAGGCTGAACAGCCCCAACTTTGTCACCCTGTCTTCATACGGGAGGTGCTCCAGTCTCCTTATAATCCCTGTGGCCTCCTCTGGACTTGTTCCAACAGCTCCATGTCCTTCTTATGTTGGGGACATATGATCGAAACTACCAATACAAGCGGCAGCTCACTAAAATGCATTCAATACTGTTTCTAAAAGCAGATTCTTTTTTCTTTTTTTGTCACCATTTTAGATTTCTATGAAATTAAATACTTACTCATGTCACCCACAGACTAAACAGACCCCTCATCAGCAATGAGATAAACTTAAGGAATATAAGGCTCTAACCTGGAATCTTTAAAACAGCATATTAGAACATTGTGGGTTAATAAGTATTTAATAGAACAGTGTCATTTGAACATTTTTAATGCATGTCATCCTTTTAGCATTAAGAGTGGCACCGATGTAATAGGAGATGTTCAGGGAGTATAAAAGCACTGCATCTACTTGGAAGTACGAAAGCAGATAAACTGCCCCCTTGAGAGGTGATGAAATATGCAGGATAAATATGTGTTGGAAAGGGTACAGCTTTTACCTCCCCCTTTGTCATTCCCCCATTTGTCTTCCTACAAATTCTCTTTGTGAAGCAAAAAAAAAAAGCACAAAAAGAATTATTTTTTGAAAACTGTTTTCCCCTTTACAGCATTGAGGTTTTGTGGGAAAAATAAAGCACAGAAAGAGACAAAAGGCATTTTGTATTGCATTTAGCAATGGGGTATGCATAAAGAAAACCAAACCGGTTACTTGAAAATCTTTGTGGAGCGAATGGTAAAATCTTTCATAAAATGAGATGATCCTTCTCTCATGAAAAAAGGTTTTGTTTCTTTGCCTGATACCTTCCTCAGGCTCTTCTCACACCTGTGAATCTTTCATAATAGTAAAATAAGTAGTTTGTCACAGCTCCACAGAATCATTGAGAACACCCACAGTCTGGGAGCTCAAACTGAACTCTCTGTTCCTCTACTAAGTTGTTCTTGATTCCCAAAAGTCACTGCTAATTTCCATTAGCCTGTTAGGCCTTTTCTTGTATAATAGAACTTTCTGGTATTGGACTCTCTGAAAGTACCTCATGGTCACTGCTAACATCTTCTTGCTGTTCTCCAAAACTGTTCAGCAAACAACGAAACCAAATGCCTTGTGGATCATTAGTCCTGTCAGTATGTTCAGCCTTTCAAGCGTACATATTCAGCCATCCTAATCAGCATATTCACTCTTTCCAGCACACTCTGTCTCCTTTTGTCAGGGAAAAACATATACATTGTTGTTTCTCTGACATTGGTGAATTATAATTATCAGTAATAAAAATAGTTGTAGGAAGTAGCTCTTATGGAAATAATTTTGTTGTCATGGTATTTATTTTGAGCTCTGTGGACTCATTTTCTTTAACATAATCACACAAATAGTTTATTGCTAGCAATTGATAATACACTTTCATGTCATAGGAGATCCGTCAAGTTTTTTGAAGTGCTACAAGTGCAACCAGAACAGGCTAAAATTTTAATTTCTTAAATGAAATCATAATACCCACTACTCAGCACTGCCTAGAGAACTTGAAACCATCAGCAGCATCACCTGTGATTTTTAGGCTAAGATATGTATTTAGTAGAAATTTTTCAAATTTTTAGAATTCAAAAGAGTTCAGATGAGAAAATATGATAGTAAGGAACAAAAGAGCCTGAGATACAGCATGAAAGTTTAATTTAAAGAGACATCACTGGCTTGAAACCCAGTGACTCAAAAAAATGTTATAGTAGTAGTCTCATGATCTTGATCAGACTATCTTAATAGTTTTACAATTCCATATATTTACATACTGTGGCTTTCCTAAACTCTTTATTGAAAATATTAATTTTCTAAATATTAATGATTTTGATAATTAGAAAAAATATCCAGGATTTCTGGTAGTGTATAAATAAATTGTAAGAAAAAGGTAAGTAGCAAGGTACAAAAACTTTGTATTTAATTTGATATGGAAAAACTGGATCTAATTCCTCTCTTAATATGACTAGTCAGTTTCTTAGCAACCACAAGAAAGAAAAGCACTAAAGAAGAAGCAGAAATAGAAAAAAAATAAAGGAAAAACATCATTACTGCTAATTATACCTCTGACACTTACTCAGCTAATGCACATGCTTATGAGAGCACCCCACCCAAAAAATATTAACCGCACTAACCACATATGATTTTCACTGATGTTTGGTTTCAAACGGAACTCATGATTTCATGACTGTGTCAAATCAAAACCCATTTTTTCTGAAACAAATATTTAATATTAGATGTACATATAAGTACAAATGAGATTGCATCCAAATTTTGAATTAAGGAAAAAAGATGTTATTCAGAAATTCCTCAGGTAATTTTGTTCATGAATCTTCACTGCTGTTTTAACTCTATTACTATGGAAAGAATCAGTCATAGAAATTCTTATGTATAATCAAAGTGAAGCTTGAGAAAATTAAATCAAAATGGAATTTGGTGGAGAAATCCCAAGGTAGGTGCTTCAAATAGGATCTGAAATTTGGCCACTTCAGAAGTTAGAAAGAATATTTAGATTGACTAAAATATAATACATCTTGTTAAATGCACTGTAATGTTACAACCCCAATGATGACAGCTCTTGTCTTTATGATAGCTCATAATTTTTTTCTTTTTGTGCTACATAGTTATCAAAAATTAAAAATAGACTTATTCTTGATGAGTGTTCAACTTATGTGACCTCATTAACATAGGTCTATGGCATCAGAAGTACAACATAGCCTTTAGAATAGTTTCATACATGTGTTAAATAATGCTAAAATATTAAAATAATTGATAAAACCTGAATATACGTTCTAAACATTCTTATTAAAATACCTTTTGTGGATTGTGCTGAGGTTGTGAATCATAAAGTTGGCAACAATAAGGCCATATTTGTGCCAGAAAACAAAATGGGGTGTCCTGTCCATTCATTTCAGTTTGAACAGGGCCAGAAAAGGATATGTGGGCTGTTTTAATGGTTATCTCCAAGGACTAGATAAATGTTTTGTGACAGCTCTGGATTACTATTTCCTTGATCCTAAGAGAAACCCAGGCATTTTTCAGAAGAGAATAGCCCTCATTCACCAATCTGAGACAAATTTCAGGCATCACCAAGAATGTGATGCTTCAGTCATCCTTCCCCTAAACTTCCTCTTCCTGTCCTGTCTTACGTGTCTGCTTTTCCAGTACCTTCTTCCTTAATGCCCTGTATTAGAAAAAGCCTGATTTAGCTGGTCAAAACTGTGTTTCCATTCTTTCCTTTGGCCAGACAGGAATATGTATAAACAATATTACAAGCAGTCGTGAGCTAATATACATTTACCATTCTCAGGGAGTTGACAAGGCCTAGTGGTCTGCATGTCTTTCCCCAACAGTTTGTAAGGAAATGATAGACGGGTCTGAAAAATATGAGCTGCTATCTTGTCATTCCTTTTCTCATCCTTATTGTATTGTTTTTCAGGTTTTGACATCAGTGAAAGATATCTCTACCCCAGCTTTAGGTAATTTTGTTTCCCCTGGAAAATAACAGCTGCTATTATCTCCTACCTAAAGAGCAGAAAGAGATTTTACAGAACTTCTCTCTATTAAAGGGACAGGGAAAAAGACTTATTACTAAAAATAAAACCAGCTCAATTTGTTGTAGTTCTAGCTCTTTAAATACTGCTGCCTTTTCATCTATATCCTTAAAAAAAGGTTGCATACACTTTAAATGGAAACTTTGCCACAGAACTAATTCAGCTGAGGTGTAGGAACTTGATTGGAGTATTTGCTACAGTACAATGAGAAGGACTGTGTTACTACTTCTAATCACTCTATTCCATCAAAATCAGCACAGTGTGAGCCTATATAAGCCAACGGAAGTGGTGAACATATAAATATTTAATTTGTTGTCGTGGTTTAAAACCAAACTGCACAGCTTGCGTGGTTGAAAACCCCACTT
>JAOSLQ010023601.1:0-16436 GCA_025629905.1 Lorius lory
GGGGGGGTTGGAACTAGATGATCTTAAAGGTCCTTTCCAACCCTAACTATTCTATGATTCTATGATTCTATGATGAGGCATTTGGAAGACCCCTATCCTTGGTGAGATTAAAATTTAACCAGTATCTTTGAAAGAAACTGAAATGTCTGTCACTCAAAACAAAAGAATGAAAACACTCATAACAAAAGAAAAGGGAAATGAGTTATCTGTAGGGTAAATAGTCAATATTTAGATACACATAGTCAAAATGTAGATACACATATATAGGGTGGGGAACCAAGCTTCAAGGAAGTCGTTTCCACTCAGGCATCAGACCTTGGAATTGCGATCAGATTCTATGAAGCCACCAGGCCAGCATTTAAAACAGGTTAAAATAAAAAAAACAAGCCCAAAATCCAAAAACCCAAAAACAAACAAACAAACAAACAAAAAACAAAACAAAAAAAAAACAAAACAAAACAAAACAAAAAAAAACCCAACCCCAACCCCCCTCAAAAAAAACCAAAACACAACACAAAAACCAAACAAAAAACAAAACCCCACCCCACCAAACAAATAAACAAACAAAAATCCCAAACCCCACCACCAAAAATAAACAACAAAAAAAAAAACAAACCCAGAAAACCAAAAAAATTAGGAAACAAAAACCCCACACCCCACCTCAAATATTTTGCCATTATATACTCTTTAGTGGCCCTTCATCTGTGACAGTTTGTAGTTCTAGCCATCACACAGCAACAGAGTGTTCAGTATGTTTTGTCTGGGCAGAACTAGGTTTGCCCACTCCTGGAGACAGGAAGCTGGCAGACAGCCCTTGGCATAAGACACTGAGCCTGTTTGATTCTCTCCACTTCCCATCAACTATAAAATATCTATGGATTATTAGCTGCAATTAGCAGTTTATGTTGATAACTGAGATGAAGCAAGGCCTCACCATAGGGTTTGATGATGACAATCACAGCTATTTTTTCATCCTACTGACTAAGCAGCCTGAACTACCCTTTCCATTAAGTTACATCTGCAGTTTAAAATTAGAGGAGAAGGATCCCACTTTGATTTATTTGGGTAGCAACAATCCAGATATCTGCACAGGAGCAGATCCCCCTAGGCTTCTTTTGCAGTCAGTGGAGACTTCATTCATATGGACAGCGGTGTCCATGGCACACTACATCTATTTATTTACCTTTCCCATACCTTCAGCATGTCATCTTCTCTGTACTACAGGAATCTGAAGATTTTTAATATACGTTGCTATTGATTTTTCCCACACTTCTAACAATATCCATTAGTCATTTCTAATTCAGCTGTATCTTTCACTGACAAGGGATGACCAGAAAGAGAACAGGGCTGTCAGACTTACTCAGCTGCCCTTGTTGTCTGACTTTTCATACCTTCTGGTGTCAGACATGTTTTCACCTCAATTGAGAGGACAACACAACTCTTTAAGCCATTTGTCAATGGCTGCTAAGATTTTCCTATTGTCATGATGTTGTTCACAAAAATAAGGGCATATTTATATGACTTAAAAAGACAAGGGGGTATAAGACTGTTTACATTGACTAGCACAAAACAATGTTAAACATCTAATGCCAAACATCTCTATATGACCATAAACTTAAAATTTACTTCACCTTCATCTTTAATTAGAAATGTAACAATGTGGAGAAGTATCTGCTCTGGCGGAAGCCACTGACTACACATCTCTGCTGCTGCCCAGTAAAAAGTAATTGGAAATTTGAAGAAACTTGATCCTTTTTGGCAGATGTGGGTCTCAACATACTGCCATGATTTTGCTGGTGAGGTAAACCACATTTGATATAAGTTAACCTTCATTTGTGAACTTGTACCAATGCACAATATTAGCAAGTCTTTAACAACTACCGGTAACCAAGCACAGTCTTCCCTTGGGTACCTGTAATAACCTCTCATTAAAACAGTAGGATGTATTTTCCACTTAATTTTAAGAGGTTACACAGGCACATAACCCTCAAGGGGTACATGCTGGATATGCTCAAGGTGATAATCAGCTAAAAAAACCAACCAAACAAACAAAAAAACCACCAAAAAAAACCCACTCAGCTTGATTGGGCAAAGCAAACATTACAGCAAATGGAAGACACTGAACACTGACGGAGATAAAGTAATGCAAGACAGAGGTAACACTTCACACCATCAACAAGAGAAATAACAGATCCTGGGGGAAATCTATGAATAACCAAATTAAGCCATTGAAAGCAGCTTTGAGATCTTGCTTTATGTTTCATACAAAGCAAAAAAATCTGAACCTTGTGTTGCTTAACATGCCTGTCCACAAGACAGGAAAGTCAGAAGCACTGGTTAAATAAACATACATTCATTAGTAGCAAAAGGTGATTTAGACACAAGATGCTGAAGGAACACTTATTATTTACATTGCAAAAGAGGACAACGTCACAAGTGATGACATTTTTGTGCCTATAGTCCCAGCAAGTGGATGTGGAGGTGGTTTGGAAGAGCTGACTGGTCATGTCACTTGTCAATAGTCCTGAAACACAGGCTAAGGAAAGATTGTGTGATTCTTTAAAACTGCTACATAGACACATCAGCTGAACACTGACCCCAGCAAAACCAATGAAAGCACACATATAAGACTCAGTGCGTTCTACAGGAATATTATATGAATATGCCTATTAACAAGGGCTTATAAAAAATACCAATAACCAATTTTGTGTTATTTTTTAACAAAATTACAGCCTGGACAGGAAATGGACTGCAACTTACTGAGTTTAAGTTTTCATGGCCTCACATCATAAAAGCTGATTAGAAAATTACGTAAATAAACCAGACGAAAGTTAAATGGACTAAGAGCTAGTTATCTGAGAGGTCTCAAAATACAACCAGGAGGACATCAATGGATTAGCCTTGCATAAACACACAGGTCCAGGTCTAGAAATGTTTTGGAAATGCCGAGTGTCCTGACCGGGAAGGGTCTGGCCACCAGCAACATGCTGCAGAGCCCCTCAGGTACCTTTTTCAAGATGAAAACAACTGTAGACTTTGAGTGTACTCAGGGCAAATATCACAGAAGTGCATTCCATGCCCATTTTTCCTTCAGCATCTGCCTGCAATCACCAATGGAGACAGGACATTGTCCAAAAGCACTAATGTGGTCTGCAGCTATGTAATCAAGTGGATAACAAGGATGCCAGCAGGGTTCCGCTATTGCTTTATTTGGCATTAGAAGAGCCAAGCAGAAACATTGGGTCTATAGTCCTGTGGTCCATAACTCATAAAATCAATTTGAGTCCTTCAAGAGGAGTCAGAAAAAGGATCAGATCAGTGACTCAATCAGGGAACCTTTAGTATTGTGTAAGACATACTTTAAAACTCCCTCTTTCTGTTTCATCAAGCAAAGACTGAGGAACAAGTTGATCAGATTTGCCTTAAGGCACCAGGCTAGAAACCACTTTTGATGTGGAGAAAAACAGTCCAACATGACTGGATTCTCACAATGGGAAGAGGGAAGGTATACTTTTTTTCAGAAGTGGAATATTTAACTTTTCAATCAGCTTATCAACAATGTAAATGGATTGTTCCTTAACAGAAAAGTTGTTAGATGATGACTGGAAAAATAAAACCTGTGCTATGTTAGGGTATTCATATATCCCGAGAGACAAGAACTTTACACCAACTTTATAATCTATTCAGCCAGCTAAAGCACTTCTTGATTTTCCAGTTCCAAGTCTCATCCTCACACTCATCTAATAGTATGGTCAGTATTTCGACTTGAGCTGGAAAAGCATTCTCCTTCACTAATACTCTGATGTCTTTGATGTGATGAAGCAGGAAAGGGCAAGAGGCTTACTTCAATTCATAGCTTTTCTTTCGTCTTCATTCTGCGTGTCTAACCTAGCACAGAGCAGTCACATACAAAAAATTGGACTGACGTCTATAACTCAGAAAATACACAAAGATATTCCACAGTTGTCACATTGCTCATTCTGCTTAAACACTTATTAAAGCTAATAGAAATTGTTCAGAAAGTTCCAGGGCTATGCTCAACTGCTGAATGCAAAGGACAGTGCAAATCAGTACTGAAATGAGAGTAAATATATGTTTTCAATGTATTTCAACCCAGCATACACTAAGTTTGAGATAGTTGACAAGGCAGAAGACAAAAGAACTAGCTGCTGAAAGGAAGATATGAAACAACAGCCTGGACTGCTCTGACTTAAGCTTAAATTTGCTACACAGAGAGTGTTCTTTACCAGGGCATAAATATGTCTTTTGAACACCACTTGCAGGCAACAGAAACAGCACTCACCTCTGTTGTTTCTTGAAGAAATGGATAATTATTCCATTAAAAAAAAAAACCACCAAAAACAACAACAAAAAAACAACAAACCAAAACAAACAAAAATAGCAACAAAGAAGTAACACTTGGTTATATGAAATTATGTCACAAACTACATTTTATCCAGAAGCAGTAGGTTCATCACTTCTGATTTTCACATTTCTCTCAGGAGCCAAACTCTACCCAGCTCAGCCCAAGACCAGGGCAGAACTTCCATCAGGAGAAGCACATCCATCACCAGCCATGAGCTCAAGTGAGGATCAACCTGTCAGTTTTATAATGACCTTTTTTTCAGACTGTTTCAGTCTTCTGGCTTATAACCAGCATACAAATATTACCTTTTAATCTGAGATATTTACATCTGACACTACCAGGCATATTTTCAGATATACAACTGTCCGAGCTGAAAACAGCACAGATCTTGCCACAGATTATAAAGCAATGAAACAAAACCAAGGCAGCACACTTTTCATTTTAAGGTTTTAGTTTGTTTTGATTTTTTTTCAACTATGCCACACCATATTTCAATAGTAACCTCTCCAACTTTCAATGTACTGCCAGTTGGATAAAATTGCCCTTGAAAAAAAAAGCAACTACTGCTTCCCATCTGTCAACGGAATAAAGGATTAATGAAAGGAAACCCTTATTCAATTTAAAACTAATGAGACATCAATATGTAGCTGCTTCAGGTCATCTAGCTGAATTAACAGTTCGTGGGTATAAAGTTACTTTTTTTCCCTCAATCTCCTCCAACACAATCCATACTAAAAATCAGAAGTCCTACAAATTAACACCTAATAACCACCTAATCCTTTGTCTATTTACAAACAGCAAAGATTCCCTAAATTAACTTGTACTTAGCCTCACTAAACTGGCAAGTACAACTAACCCAGCTATGTTTTTTGATATCTCAATTCCAAGCAGGTATCAGCTGCACCCAAATATGAGAAGGATTTGGGTTGTTTGGAGCAGAAACCTGGCATAAGCAAAGGAACTGCCAAGGGTAGCCATGCAGCAGCTCACACACAGGCTAGCACTGCAAATTGGGTAGTACAAGGTGCTTTTCATGTTCAGGTTTGTACAGTCACCTGCAAGCTCAAGTTGATTCAGCGGCAACACTGCTCCTTTGTTTATCTCCTTCAGCTCCTCTCAGCTACAGATGATTAAAAGCGGGAGCACTCTGTAGGAGAGGCAGGGGTAGTGAACACAAATGTTGACAACACATTTTAAGATAAATAGTTTCTCAACTCTGGATTAATTAAGCACCTGGAGGGGAATCTCAGAGCCCCTGTTGCCTGAGGGGCTACACATCTAAATGCAACATTGCTTTGTGCTGCTTCAACAGGAGCATTAATGCTTAATAAAATGAAACAAACCCCATATAGCAGCTTTGCAAATTTAACGTGTTTATACCTTATGTGTTGACAATACTGATGTCACTTGAGCTGCACTTTAAAGGGTTTTAATGACCCAAGGCAGTCATCCCTAACCACTTCATGCCAAAACACAGGTAGTGTTGAAGAAGGTAAACCCTTCCAGCAGTCTGCAGTAGGCACAGAAGCATGAGGAGTCTCGCTAAAACACACAGCCTGTGGCTACATAGCAAAACACACACCTAAGATCTGACAGCTTTTGCTGCATAAGGAGGTTAGAGACAAGTGAAGATGCCACTGCATTCATAGTCTAGCAAAAGTCCAACATAACATTAGTTCAATGTTATGGAAAAGACATAAGATTTTATTCTTTCAAGGCCCTTGATTTTACAAGAGAAATGGGAGAAGTTAGCTGCAAAGTGTAATTGCTTCATGGACAAAGACAATGACAAGAGGCCAATGGCTTCAAGGACTCTTCCCTTTACATATATGAAGACTATACGAGTATGAATTTTATTGAGGCTGTAAGGTCCTATTGAGAAGCAGTCTCTAAATTGAACTTTTACTTCTTTGCTTTAGGGAAGAAAAAAATAACCCAAAACCCAAACAAACAAACAAACAAATAGAAACCCCATAAACAAGAAGCTTTTTCTTTCCCACAGAAAAGAAGTGCAAGTGGGAGCACATGAGTGTGTAGAACATCACCCATTTGGTCATTTTTTTTTCCTACAGTGGGCAACTCCTTACTATCAGGTAAGACATAGTTAACCAAAAACTCGTTCAGTTCTAACCCTAAAAGTATTTCAAATTTTGCATCAAATTACTTGCTAAAAGATCTAGAAACAAAGTTAGGGTTCTTGTTCTCAACACATAGCTGCTGAGAGGTTTAACACCTGGACTTCATGGCTTACCTAGCTAAGCCCAATCCTATTTTACTTGAAAGAGCTCTTCAGCCAAAACCAAATATACAGGAAATGCATATACCAGTGCATACATCATACTGAACAGCCCAAGCTATTCAACAGCCATGCTGGAGAAAGAAAAGCTCTGGAGTAAAAGATTTTGTACTTTTTGCAGACCATTCAATCAATCACAGTTTTTCCCCAGTCCTGAAATACATTGCTAAGATCATCTTATTGCATTCGATCTGAAAAAAAAAAATTAAATTACATGAATCATCTATCAAAATTTAAAATCTTGCATAGTGCATCACTCTTTGATTGTTCCTTTGTGTGGATAAAACTTCACATCTATTTTCTTATTGCTGTAAAGTGTGATAGTCATCACCCAAAGAAGTTGCGATGCAATATAGAGAAGAAATATATAACAAGCATAATTGACAGTCTTTATTAAAAATACACTGACAGTGACTAGATACTTCTGGAGATAAGCAAACCTCAGCTTTCAAACCTCAGAGCAGAAAATACAATTTGGGATTAAGTAAACTCAAGTTGGAAAAACATGAAACAGGCTCCACAGCAACACCATTCAGACCCCAGCCATGGACAATGGTCTGAAGAGGGTCGGAAATCTATGCTATGCAATTCACACAGGTAAGGAGAATAAATCCCAGATATAGGTCTTCCTCTTCCTTTTAAGCATAATATGACACCATGTAGACAAGCAGACCCAACTCATTATTGTCACAGTAAGCTGAACAGTAAGCTCCAGGGGAAAAAAATCACTTGCCTGCATATTCACCTGCCTCACAGAAACACTTCAAGTGTGATTATACAGAATCGCTCCTATAAACTCCAGAGGTTGCACAGGAATTGGGAGGAGACTTCTCTTTCATTGTCATTAGCAAAAAGGAATGCACTTACTAAAAGAGTAGATACACACTCAAGATAAAAAGCTGATCTCTTCTGCAAAGCAGCCCTGAAGACAACAGTAAGGCAGTCTGAATTGTAGTGGCCTGGTTGGGAGGATCAGAGTTTGCCTAAATGCTGTTGCAGTCAGATGATTTCCAGCCACCAGCTGTGGAGTTACAATTTTATATTAGAAGACCAGAGAAAGATAAGCTCTGGTGCTTATAAATATATCTTATTAATAAATCTGTTTGATATGCTAAACTGAAAAGTAGCAGAGGAGTGAACTGGCATCTGATGGGCTTCCCCATGCACAAGTGATATAAACTAGATGCTCTTTCAAGCAATGTCAGTTTTCTTACAGAGACCACCAGATGAAAGAGTGTCTCATACTAAGCAGGAGAACAGACAGAGGTGTGGGAAGTTTTTACTGCTATGGATAGCATCACTGAATACGTCTGGCCAGAAACCAAGTCTCTGATGAACTGCTCTGTCTGATGTGCTCATTGACAATTGTGCCCATAACCTGTTTTGTTGTGTTTTTTAAACTATATTTTCTCTTCAAGAAAGTCATGGATTGATGTCACATCTGGTGACATCAATTAGCAATATATTACTTTGACCTAGATTTTATTTACCAGCATGCTTTTACTTTTTCTTACATAATATTGAAATCAGGTCCTGAATAATTTCTATTCCTTAAAATTGTATGTTAAATTGGTTATTGTTCAGCCAACACATATGACAATATATTTTCTAATCATATATTATTGCCAAGCTTGAAAGATTTATTAATATCCTCATTGTCTCACCCTGATTTCATGCATCAGCTTTTTCACCATTGTGGGATAAAAATTATCATCTTTCCTTCCTTCTCTTCCTCTCCTGTTTTGAGGACAGACAGCTAACTGATTTTCATTCCACCTAAATGCAGTCACTTCCATCGCTTCTATACTTTTTCATCAGCTTTCCTGCCCTTGCCTCAATTTCAGCATAGTCCTCCTTAATTACAACTCAGACAAAGTATGCAGTTAGGTTTGAGGCAATATTTAAGACCATCTGTAACCTTTACTCTCTCCTGAAAGCACAGCCATCCCACTTCATTTATACTTTTTCTTCTCTTTGCTGAAAAATACTTTTCTTTTTTAATATATATTTTAATGTCCAGGTCAACTAGATTTTGGTAGCTCTCACTTTCTGATGTCAAAGCCTTGATTGTCCCTTTTCTCCACTTACCATCTACATCTCAAGTGTTTTTCAAGAATCTCATTTATCTAGCTGGTTCTATTTTAGTATCTTAAGTTAAAAAAATAAAATGTTATTTGCTCCCTAAAATAGCATTATTTAAACTGGAAAAAATATTTAAAATCATAGTGATTAAATAATGACCTATGAATATAAATTCAGCTGAAGAGCTATACTGACATTCACAAACCTCAAATTTTCAAATACCAGCTCTCTACTGTGACAAAGAACATCCCAGACACTGAAGTCTGCTGTCCTCTTTAGTAAACTTTTGCTCCCATTTTCTTTTCTAAAGCTGTAATTACTGTCTAGCTAAGAATAACAAGGTATAAATCAGAACTTGAGAGAGGTATACAAATAGAACTATCAGTAGCTCATCCAATGCAACATGCTATGTAAAGTCACTGCACCTTTTTCATTTCAACCTATCACACCAACAGTTCAATAGGCTATCACAAAACCTTTCATGAGCACTTAATATCATGCACACTGTGTTATCACAGAAGGTCCTAGAAGTGCAATGATATTTAATAAGAATTATTTTAGTGGCAATTATCTTGTTCTTTTTCTGTTTGATTCAGTACTTTCAACTCTCATCTGCCTCAGAAGTAAAAAGTTACTAGCTCTGATTTGCAATGAAGGGCAAAGATAAACTATTTCCAGTTGTCCACTACAATCGAGAGCATTAACTTCCCTGGACATCCCCAAAATTTTAACAGCCCAAGTTGTGTAGTATTCAAAGCTGAACAGAATATCCAGAAGACCCCTGGAACATTCCTGGTAATTGAACATATCAGAAGCTTGTCTCTTTAAATAAGATCTTGATCCAGAGATTTTCAAGAAAGCTTATATAAAAAACAGGAACTATTGTATTCAGAGATATTTACAGAAACTAAAGTTTAATATATCCCAACATTATACCGATTGAAATCTTAACAAATTAAGAACAATGAAGAAGAAAAAAATGATATGACTCCCTCACAGCTACTGGTAAGAGTAAAATAAAAAGCAATCAGACAATGAGCACACCATCTCATTTATTTTTCCTTCCCTTAATGATTAACATATGAGACTGTATAACATTTTGCCCCCAAAAGATGCAAACAATTCAAATCTATTTGTACTGCAAACTAACCATGTTGCTTGCTAATAAGGCAGGTTTTAGTATATGCCTAGAATTGCAGAATAAGTATGTTTTGAAGGTAGTGCCAGAGGCCAGAAGCCCCTGTTCGAAATAGCACCAACTTCAGAAAGCATGAGTAACCTTAATTTCAGCTTTAGCAATTCATAGCTTTTCCCAGTATTTTGTGTTAGACTGAGAGCTAAAGCAATAACTTACCCATGGGTTATTGTTGCGGAGGAATGCAGGGGGAATGTGGTCCAGAAAAATAATTCCTAGCAGCATGCATGCAGGGCCCACATCCTATCAAGACCCAATATTACCAAACAAGTTTCCAAATATTATACACAAGAAAAGGTCCAAAGATAAAAGGATAACAAATATTCTTCATAAGGCAAAGTATAAGAAAAATGTTAATCTCTTAAAATGCTGTAGCCACTAAATTCCCTTGGAAAAGGGACTAAAACCTTTCTGCATGTTTCCTTTCTCAGGGATGAGATCTAGAAAGAATTGTGCATCCACAATCTATACAGTCTTTAAATGGTAAATGCAATTATATCAATTGCACATTCACATCATCATACACCTGCAAATATTTCGGCTATGTTAGTCAAGACATTTCTCAGAAAACCTACACAGCTGGTGAACATCCTTGTCTTCTACCAGCTAGAGACTTGTTTCCAGTATCTTCCAGAGCCTGAAGGCAGAATTGTATATACAATGACATCTGTTTGACTGGCTTACATGCCTAAACCTCTTGAAAAACTAATGAAACCCAGGTGTCACCACAGTCTGTGAGGTGTGCCCAGTGTGAGCTCAACAGCTCATTTTTCATGCTTTCAGTCATGACTGTTTCACTAAGAAATACAAGGGAGATGTGGCATAAGTATGTTATTGAACTAAGATGCACTGACGAATAAATCCATAAAGGAAAAAAAAAAGTAGGAATAGTAGAATGCAAAGAGAAACTGGAGTACCAGTACCTGTTCAGTTTCTTTTTTCTTATCTATACTTTAAAATGAATAAACCATGTTTAAGTTTTTGTATAAATCTGCACATATATTTAGAAAAGAACAGCAATCCTGACCTTCAAAGGAATTGCCACCCATATGACACTCAACTGTACCAAATCTACCAAAGGATGTGTTTGAGGCACATGACTTCAGCTGTGCCCCAAATTTCCTGTTTTAACACAAACAAGTAGCACCTCTGAAGCCAAGTGCAAAATTATAAGCAAGAGGATAGCAATATAACACATTACTGCATTTACAGCATTTTGGGAAAAGAAAAAAGGAAATTAAGCTGAATGAATGCATTAAGAATAACAGCTCAGAAAAAGAAATATAAAGCTGACAGGAGGAATAAAAGAAAAATAGATCTTTGCTGTTCTAACATTTTATTTATTTTTTTCTTTTTCAAAAGAAGTGGCAAATAAGCAGTTTAGTCAGCTGAAAGCCACTAAACATTTCCTTAAGGAAGGCAAATTTCATCTTTGAAATTTCTATCACTTCAAACCAAAAGAATTAAACTACAGAATAATCAGAAGGAAAAAAAAAAAACAAACCCAAACAAACAAAAAAAACCAAAACAAAACAAAAAAAAACAAAACCAAAACAAACACCGAAACAAAACCCAAGGAAACAACAACGACAAAAAACCCCACCCTGGGAGCTACATCAACACAGTGCAAAAAGGAAATCAAAGCAAGAGATAATTATCTCTGGTAAACTGAATAAAAAGGAGAGTAAAGCAAAGCCAGAACTGAATTTCCCAAGAGTCTCTGGAACGTGATGTAAGCATAGTCAATTCTTGAAAGTGAATTTGACAAAAAGTGAACTTTGACAGACAGTTATGGGGAGAAACCTACAGGATCCAAAACTTAGAAAATTAGGACATTCAAGGGATTATTTTAGAGAGAGAGCATAATTCACAAAAGGATCTCCCCAAAAGAGCATAATGGGATTTTTGCTTGTAAAAGGGAGTAGACGCAAGAGGCAAGAGTTTACCAGAGTTGACAAACAGATGAAAATGCAACAAGGAGGGAGGAATCAACATGATGAGGTTTACCTACCAGAAACAACCAGAGAGGGGAAGTACCAAAACATGACCTATTGCTCAGAGTGCCACATTAGCGAGTGCTGCACCTGATCAACCCACCACTTGGCACACTTTGTGGAACTTTGGAAAGACTTGAATGTATAAAGCAGTGGGTGGGGAGCTGCACATGAAGTATAATAGCACAAGTGATTAGGAAAAAGATCAAACAAGAAACTATCAAAACACAGAGACACACTTGAAAAGTTAGGTGGAATCCTGAAAAGGACTAATATACATTTGGGCTGATTCAAACTTGTCATAGAAAAGTAAATTAAAAAAAAAAAAAAAAAAAAAGTCCAAGAATCATCACACTCTGTAGAAGTTTGCTTTCATTTTTATTCCAAATACATTCAGTCCTCCAGTATGATACCACAAACAATAATAAAACACCTGGATTATACACAAAAGAGCTCCATCCAAAGGGGCAGTGAATCAAGCTGGGTCTTAAAACCTTGTAGGCTCATGACAAAAAACATCATAAAAGCACTTCAGAGTTCAGAACTGACAGCAGCCTTAACTCCCTCATCAAATACTTGATCAAAAAAAAACCATATTGGCTCTTCAGATCCTACAGTTGACCACTGTTCCTCAGAACAGCTACAGATGAAAGGATGGGCTTATTAGAGAAAGAAAATTATCACAGGGATTGTGCTAATGGTATAAATTGGTGGCAGATACCCAGAAGATCAAGACTTGCTTTATTTTAACCAGGCTGTATTTTACTGAACAGTTGTGTCAGTAGATAACATGCAGAATACCATAGTAATGATGAAAAATGGTTAAGTGGATAAAGCAGAAAAAGAATAATATCAGAGTCATGGAGCATAACATTTGGTTTGATTAACATGACTTTGAAAATCTAAAAGGATACAAGGAGTTTTCACATGAGACTATGTAACAAAATAAACCAACAAAAGTAATTTATGTTTAAGCCAGCAAAGCTTTGAAATCCATCATTTACTGAATTATTTTACTGTCACAAGCACTCTGCTGTTCAAAACAAGCAATAACTTCAGTTTTATTCTTATTAGCATTTCAATGTTCAAATAAAGCTAAAATTACTGCTGTTTTTGGAGGAACCTGCTTAAAAACATAGGGACTGTAAGGGAGAAAAATATACCCTGAGTTGCCAAACAGTTATCTGTCTTTTCAAGATCAAAGCAAAATAAATGTAATTAAAGGAAGCTGGGACATGACCATTTACAAAACGTTTTCTTCCACCTGCCCCCCCATTTTTTTGCGGTTGTTTGTTTGTTTGTTTTGGTTGCATTTGTTTATTTTGTTGTCTGTTTTTGTTTTGTTTTGTTGCTTGCTTTTTTAAGGTATTAATGCCGATGAGAGCATTGCAAACAGCTCATTACTCACCTGGTCCAGTTTCATGCTATCAGTAATCCTTTGAGGCACATATTGAAGTATGACAAATGCAAAGACAAACCTTCTCATTCAGGTGTGAAAATAGTATTAGTTTTATCATCATTTTAAATGAAAATTTACTTGAGGTTTCCTTAACAGCAGGGAAATCTTCAAAAGCTTTCCTTGCTTACAAAAAGTGCTTCAGAAAAGTAATGGGAAATTTATTTCTGAAATAAAGACTTTCCAAGGTCCTCAGGCACCTCCTGAAGGAGGCACAGTGACACAATTGTCATTTACTAGATTTTCTATAGATTCTGTATATTATGTTATGATAAAAAGTGAAGCAGGGAAGGTAATTCTATCTGAACACTACCCTCTACATCATTCTGAATTATTTGCATAGGAAGCTAAGATAACAATGTCCACCATGGCAAGAGCAACTGAACATGATGAGCTTTCCACAGGACAGATGGCAAGTAGAAACCATGTAAATTTGAGCTCCTCAGGAAAAGCAAGAGGAGCCAGCCTGCAAGCACTCAAACCTTAAACCCCACAGACAACTAACTGATTTTCTGGGTTGTTCAGGAAAGGCCTGGGCACAACTTTTTGTTTGCTTGTTTTCAATCTGGGATATCAGCCACAAATGAACACTGTTGGAAAAGACATATGCTGAGTATGAATGGGAATTCTTTTGACACATAGAAGAAAGGAGGCCAGTTTGGAAACACAGCTCACACTGTTAAACATACAGAACTAAAGAGGCACAAACTCCCTGACTGTCACCAAAATCAAGTAGGCTTACAAACCTAACATGCTCAATCTTCCAAAAAAGCTTTTAAGATACCTATCCACAAACTTATGTTCCACTAAATGACATTGGCTCTCCATACTTAAGTATTCTGGAATGCATCCAAATCATCTATGGCAAACAGACTCCCAAGCTAAGATTAAACTGAACATACAGTTTACAGTGCTGTGCAGACACACTGTTTCAGTGCAACCAAGCACAGCCAGCTTTGTTTGCAGGCCTCCTTATAAGCTTTCATCAACAGCTTCTAAGCCTAAACAGCATTTTACATGCAGCAACATTGCTTCCAAACCTATGCCACAGACAGTATTTCCTGGTATCAGGCTCCACAATAATGCATGAATAAAACCAGAGAAAAAAATTACTGTAGTCCTTGAAGGCATGTCAGAAGGTCTCCTAAAAATAAAAGGTAAGTTTAAAAGGTACCTAATATCTCACCTATCTTTACTACCAAGAAAACAAGATTTTAAACCAACCATTCAAATTAATATGCCAAGAATCTTATCATATGCAACCAAAATATGTATTTTCATATATTAGAGAAAACTTTTACTACAGCTCTGCCAGATCATTTTCTCATTCCAATAAGTCAAGGAGTAGGTGGGGAAGTGAGCCCAGAATAAAAATATGTTTCAAGCATTATTAGACATTATCAGAACAGACCTTACTCTCAAAGGTTTCCTCTGGTCATCATTTCTCTTCAGTGTGTGCAATCAATGGCATGTCCCAGGCCACCATCAAAATCTGAGACCATGGATCATTTCAACTCAAACTAGTGAACAGTTCCAGCAGAGTGAAAAATATTTCTTGACAGTATTTACCAAAAAGATACCATAAGAGCTGCAGCATCTGACAAGTCCAAATTCATCTTAGTTCACATGGATAGAAAAAAAAAATCAGCTTATGATTTACATGAGTTGTAAATATTTCAAAAGTATACAGAAATAAGCAACATGTTATTAACCGTACACAGGATTGAGTTGAATAAGAGGTGAATTATATGTGAGCTGAGCCTGTACAGCTCAACAAAGCCCAAGTGGATAATAAAAGATGATTCCAAGATCAAGTAGCTCAAGCACACAGAAACCAGCAGAGTGATGGCTTTTAGGAAGAGAAGCACCTGCCCAACATAGAGCTCAGAAAACCTACATGAAAAAGGAAAAACAGACTCTGAACTGCAGATTAGAAACCTATCATTTGACACTGAACAAGCATAAAAAGCCATTCCCCAAAAGGCAGAAGATCTGTTCACTTTGACAACAGTGGCATAAAAGGAGACCTGAGCTCTCAGCACTGTGAGGTCTCTGTAGTAGTCACTACATTCACATTGTCTAGAGCAGGGCCAGCTGGGACATTAAGAACAGACCCAGGTTTGATCTTTCCTAGAAGGTGGTTGAGGCAGGCTCATCCACACCTATGAACCCTATATTCCTGCTTTGGAATACTTTTGTGAAACTCAGCAAAAACATTTCTCCCCCTGCCACTTGCTGCAATACGTTTAAATCTATTTGTGGCTCTGCCACTCTTTTGTCTTGGCATTCACATAAATGCCACCAATTCCCACAGCATGGTAAGAAAGTTGCTTATAGGAACAGGCAGCAGAGAATATAAAACAAGAATGGCTGACTTATTAGTCAATAGTGTAACAGTAAGAGATATCCATTACAGTGACAGTGACATGCTCTGGGGAAGAGATTTTCTTCCAGATGAGCAGTGTGCCAAATGTAAAATATGTTTCCACAAGAAGAAGGGTTTCACAAAATAAGAACTTGTCAAGAATTAATTTTAAGTCATGGCAGCAAAAGCACTATCACTTGCTGAAAATAAGGTAAATATTTAAATGCATCATCTACCTTATCGGGCTTACCCATATATGCTACTCTTGCTTCTGAAAGGATTTTCATGGTATTATTTTTGAGACATGCCAAAAGGAAGTGAAATACACACTTCATGTCAAGTTTTGTGCAAACAATACTCTGTATTCAAAACCACACCATGGGAAGAAATTCTGTTTATGTTTCAAATGCACTGTGAACAAAGATTTCAAAACAGGTTTCTTTCAAAGTTCACTGATGCCCCCTCTTTGCTTGCAAGGAATAGAAAAATTGAGGCACTGTTAATCTCCTGTGGGCATATATGTTAATAAACAGTAACTCCAAAAATAAAATGATACTAAAACACTTAGAATGCACAACATAACAGTTCTGGCTGGATGAAGCCTTGGGTGATGTGGTTTAGTGTGAGGTGTCCTTGCCCATGGCAGGGAGGCTGGAACTAGATGATCTTAAGGTCCTTTCCA
>JAOSLQ010023602.1:0-27798 GCA_025629905.1 Lorius lory
AAATACATAATCTTCATGTATGTCAGATTAGCAGACCATTATAACTGTATCTTATTATAATTTAATTCAAACCGTAATTGGGGCTCTTTCCTTTTGAAGTGAATTTATGGAACAGAAAACTGATTATTTAAGCAAAACTACGCACAATATGGCCAAAACCAAAGAAATGGACTCAATCAACGCTAATATTGAAACACATTTATTCAACATATTTTATTCACATCCATATCTGCTCTTCAGAAGTGCATATGCCATCACCACTTGGAGGGGCAGGTTTCTGTGTAACAAGGTCATAAACATCTCCCAGATGCCACATACATAAGAAAATACAAAAACAGGTGCCAGACATCCCCATATATTCTCAAACCGCAAATCCCAAAGATTATTAAGAACTTCAAGGAAATAGAAGTAATGGAGATCAATGTACAAGTGGAAAAGACACCCTACAATCAGTGAGTAACAGCCGTTTTTTCAAACAAAAGTTTCTACATTGGCTCCAAGGATAACTCCAAGCAACAACTTATGTCCGTGGCCTTGCCCCTGCCCTCACATCTCCTTACCCACATATGCACATAGTGTAACTCAGTCCAAATCCCGAGTCTATTAGGCAAATCTTGGCATCTGGACTCCTCTCCAAAATGCAGCAGCATTTTGAATGACTAATGTTAACACTTGGAGATTGTACAAATATATTTTTCAGTCTATTCAGTAGCCCCAGGATACAGTTTAACTGGTGGTTACAGACAGACACGTTTTTCAGACACACCAGGGGGTAATTGCTCTCACAGAATATCAGCAAATCACAGAATATCAGCAAAAGACCAGGCATTCAACTATAAGTTGCACCTTCATTTATACAATCATATTCAAAATTCACCAGTATTCAACTGTTGCTTAGGTAGAGAAATATTTTACCTTCTGTGCACCTGCTCACAGTCCCTGTGTATGTCTTCATGTGAGTATGTATGCTTTAAATCATTATAAATGCAATGCTTTTGCTAATTTACGGTAACTAAGACCCAATACAGCAATGGTAACTTAAAACTGTTGACAGAATGGTTATTTTGCAAGTGGTAGTAATGGAGGTATTACTTAATAAAGGCACTCAACTTGAGTGGTGCTAGAAAGCAATCGTCATTGAAGGCAGGACCACCAGTAATGGCTTCATGTAGAAGTTAAGTTCTACCAACAAGTGAAACAGAATACCTTCAGAATTAAATTCCACCCTAAACATAAATGCATAGCTTTGAGATACGTTTCTGACCGACTACATGCCTGGGATGTTAACACTAGCTATGACTTGAGAAGAGAGCTTAAGAAACAACAAAACCACAAAAAGTGTATGTAGTCAGATGTAAAAATGTAGTAATTTTAAAATGTAGTCAAAACAAAAAAATAAATATTAGAGAAGTTTATTAAAAACTTTATGAGGAACAGCTAAAAAAACAAAACACTTGCAAGCCAGAGGGAGATTACTTACAGGTGTCATATTGGAGGCCCACAGTACATGCAAGCCAAGTTTTGACAGATACTTTGGAAATATCAAAAAGAAAATCAACAGCACTAAACAGAAGAGAAGCTATTAACATCAAGATAAAAAGTTGAAATTATATCTAAAAAAAAAGCAAAAGAGAAAAGATCCTGAACTTTGTGCATTGAAATCTAAAAATACTATCAGGCAAACTAAATAAGAGTTCTGGAAAATCCTGCAAGGGACATAAATCAAGTCCTTTTTCAAATACATTTGATAGGAAGCCTGCTAGACACAATGTAAGGCCAACAGAAGATCAGAAACACTTAAAGACAGACTTAACACGAATCACTTAGAAAACGGGATGATAGGGGGCAAAAGCCCAAATTCCAAAGCAAATAAAACCTGCAAACCTCTAAGAAGCAAACTCATAATATGAATTATAATGAAAAAAAGATTTAGCTGACACATGGAAATTTTGATGCATAGGAGACGAATCAGCATCACTGGGAAGTAGTGCTTGAAAATTCATCAGTTTTCTGAGAAGTATGTGGAGAAGAGATACCTGGGTGATTCAGTATCCCTGAACTCCTGAATGATAAAGTGTTGTATGAACAACTCCTTAATTAATTTCCTAGGAATGAGATGCCCCTGCCTCACTCTGTCCTTTATTGTGACCGGTGACCTGCCATTATCTGTGACCTTTTACTAACCAACTCACTTTCTATTCTGGAGACTACTGTTGTCTGTTATTTTTCAAGTGTTTTAAAATGCACAGTTAAAATCATATGTTATAAATTATTTTTTTTTTATATTAGGTTGTTTGCCCAATAATTTTCTGATACAGAGATCATTATTTTCAATTTTTTCACTCTAAAAAATGAATTTAATAAAAAAATATATACCTTGAAAGAGATTTCTTCTGCAATTTTGTTTTTTTTTAGTTCCTCATACTTTTTTTTTGTTTCACTGTAGGACAATTCAGCATTAGAGACATCTTCATTTAGTCTTCCTAGTTGCTGTTCAGTCTTACTTATGGTTTTGCAGATAGTTTCAATTTCTGACTCATATTCTTTCTTTCTTGTTGAACTGTTGAAACAAAATGGACAACATTACATTTCATTGTATAGAGTATATTGATTAAAATAAAATTAAACCCCATTTTTGAATAGGTAAAGCGAAACCATTTTAAAATCAAAAGCAGTATTTTATTAGCCTGCTGTTTTATAATGAATACACCAGGCTCTACCTCAAACATCATTCTCTTTATTCATGAGTCTAAGGCAGATAATTCATATACAAAACAACATTTTTGTTTCCCTGTATATCTATACTGTTAACCTGCATCATAGAGTCACAGAATGGCTGAGGTTGGAAGGAACTTCTGGAGGTCATCTGGTCCAACTACCGTGCTCAAGCAAGGCCACCTACAGACAGTTGCCCAGGATCACATCCAGATGTCTTTTGAGTATCTCCAATTTGGTTAAGTATTCCCTGACCTGACCCGACCCTCTTCCACAAACAGTATGGCTTCATTGTTCCAGCCTTTCCTCCCCATCTCTGGGATCTGGGATTCCTGAAGACTGGCCCTTGCTAATAAGGACTTAAGTAAAGAAGGTATTCAGTACTTCATCTTTTTCCATGTCCTGTGTCATCAGGTTCCATGCCTCCTTCAGCAATGGGTTCACATTGTCTATAGTCTTCTTTTTGTGATCAATGCACTTACAGAAGCCCTTTTTGTTGCTTTTGGTATCTCTTGCCAAGTCAATTCCATTTGAGCTTTGGCCTTAATTCCACCTCTTCACACTCAGTGTCTCTGTATTCCTCCTAAGTTACCTGTCCCTGGTTCCACCCTCTCTGTGCTTCCTTTTTGTGTCTGAGTTTTGCTGGTAGCTCCTTGTTCAACCATGAAAGCATCCTGGCATTTTTCCTGACTTCCAACTCATTGGAATGAACTGCTCTTGAGCTTGAAGGAGCTGATCCTTGAATATCAAACAGCTTTCTTGGGTCCCCCTTCCAAAACATAGTATAAACCTACCAATTTTGGATGAGAAGAAAGTGGCAAGAACAGCCCTTTCACCTGTAAGTGTTGAAATTGGTCAAAGATATTCTAATCTATTTTATGATAAATGACAATGTCTAGGGTACTTCATATCAGTGCAGTGGTACAGGTTAGTCATACAGCTGAATAAATAAAATTCCTAAGTATGTTGCTATTTGCAGAATTCTTAGATCATATAAACCAGTTTATTTATATACAAAAAGACTTTTAGTGGAAGTAAACTTAAAATACCATTTGATTAGACTGTCAGATTACACAGCAAAAAGCAAACTGAATCAAATACAGAAAACCTACAGGTAAACACTGATATTGCTTTGACTGACAATATAACCTTTGTATCATTGAAACAATATTCTTCAAGGGAACTTTTCTTTGTAGAAGGATGGGATTACTGAAAAATTGTTATTACCACTGAGTCCCTGCTGAATTGGAATGATAAAGCTAAATGGTACTGTAAGGTTCTTCACAGGATATACAGCATTGTTTCAGATAATTAATCTGCAAACCCACAACAGGCTGCCACTGCTCCCACATTTTCCTAGCTGAATCAGTGGTCAGAATATTTCTCTTACTTTAATATAGGGTGTAATTTTCGTTGTTAAATGAAGGAAACATAATTTACCTTGCCTTAAATTCACAAGGAAATAGGTCTATTGCATGATTCCATTATTTTTCAAAGATAATGCAAAAAACTGTAATAGCCCTAATAAACTGAGCTCAACATGAAGGAAGAACAGCAATCATGTCTGCAAAAGTTTATTCACAGATGTCTGGTGCACCTCAGAGTGATTTGATTACTTAAAGGGTATGCTGCTGTAGTCACTGCACAGTGAAATACAGATATATGTCTATTTCTGCACCAGCCGGGAATCGAACCCGGGTCGCAAGAATGGGAATCTTGCATGATACCACTACACCACTGGTGCTTCCCTGTGATGATTGAGCAGTCAAATCACCCTGGGCTGTCCCTGTGTGCACAGTGCTGCACAGACAATTATTGATTTACACAGTGCTTAAATACAAAGGACTGTTAAAACACTGCAAACTTGACATGTAGAAGGCTTAAAAATCACATACTTCATGACACATGCAGCTCTCCCTAATTAAGCACTTTTAATGTCATCATGTCATCTTTTTACCCCTTCCATTTTCCCACACCTATTGTATGGAATTTTTGGGGTCTGTTTTGTTTTAATTGTCAATGTATATATTTTGTCTTTTATAGAATTTTAGTTATTCTTCTTTCAAGTGAAATTCAGAAAAGTTAGATGATAAATTTCAGCCTGAAGTTATTTGATATCCTTGAAATGCTTAATTATAGACTTAAAACAAATGAAAATTTCACTTTCATAAGCATGTTTTCAGTGAAAAAATAAGGCTTGCTTTCTATATTTATATAGCAGGCATTACCTATTTCCAATTATTTGTGATAACTCTTTATTTTCTCGCTCAAGTTCTTCATTTTCACATTTCAAACTGTCCAATGCTTCATTAATATTGAGAACATTTTGCTTTATATCCAGTAGTTCCCTTTCTTCAGTGGATTTCTAATGAAGATTAAAATATTAAGAAACCTTTAAAACAAGTTGAAATTATTTCAGGCCAACACAGAAAATACAAATATGCAAGCATTGTTATTTCATTTATACAAAAAGAATAATGAACTTACTAATTCTTCCACAGCTTTAACTACTTCAGAAGAAGCGTCTGATATTTTTACACTTTCATCTCCTTGGGCAGCCATTTTATTATTCAAATCTTCTATCTAGAAAATATTTTGTAAAGTAATACAAATATCTCCTGCATTTCTTATTAATAATTAAAAAATATATTTAAAAAATAAATTTCAAAGGAAGGCTATTAAAGAGTGTTAGGGATACGTAATGCTATAGTATTCATATGCACGTTGTCATTTGCAATGTATCCTTGCAAAATGTATAAACTTCACAGTATCTGTAAGCACACACAGCCTCCTAATTCATATGTGATGTATGTGGTATAATCAAACATAATACCTTTAGTTCCTCTAGGTTTCAAGATATCAATACAGATTCATGCAGAGATTCAAGGATCAACCACTGGATCTCAAGGGAAAATTTGGATGTTAGGGAAGCAAGCACCTTCAGGAAAAGGAAAACATCTACAGTGGCTTTAGCTAGATAAAGGCAACACCTGCTCACATTGAGACTAATAAACTTGGTTTCCTTCACCTTTCCTTCCTCTGCAGAGGCCGAAACAATACAGCTATCCTGGCTATTTACTTATACAATTGCCGTAGAGATAAAGGTATAACTCAAATATGACCAGACAACAAACAAGTCCAAGCAGGATAAGGGTTGATAAGGATGTTAGAGTACAAATGTGGGAAGATCAGGACAGAATTAGAGCACAGGTTCTTTAAATGGCATGTAGTTTCCTACTGCTACCTCAAGAATCTGATGAAGAGCAGATTTCATAAGATACTTTCCATCTTGTCCTTACAGTATCCAAAGTTGTCACAAAATTGTATGAAATTCAAAAAACAGCATGAATTAAAACAAGAAATAAAAAAGCCAGGGGGAAAAAAATGCAGGAATATATTAGTTCACATCATTAATTCTGTCTTCAAACTTGTTGATGTACATGACAATTGTCATGTTATAATTTGGATCCAATTCAAGCCCCACTGAAGTCAATGGAAATAATCCTAATGTTTTCCTGATTTCCAAAGTAACTCCATTATCGCAGTAATATTTCTATGATGATCAAAAGGATCACTCTGAGATTTCTGAAAATCCATTACTATTTATAAAGATTTACCCAGTTAGTTGTTTTTGAAGGAAATTGGCAATAACAGATGAGCTTTATGCTAAACTTAACTCTGGGTCACCTTTAGCAAACAAAGGTGGTCATCCAGTGGAGCAGTTTCATGCTCCACCTTACCCCTGTTGTGTATTTCTTTCCCTTGTGTTGGTCTTAACAAGTAGAATTTACTGAAATTCATTGGGTCAGCAAACCCAGCTGGAAACATCCAGAAAGAAAACATAAAAAAAGAAGTAAGTACTGGGTCTATTTGAAAACAGTGGTTTTCTAGATATCAGATGGTAGCAATTGCTGGTGCAAGTACAGCAACAGGAAGAAAATTGTAATAGCTGGAAACAAAAGGCAAGATGCCCATACATGGGTGTCTAATATGTCTGTGTCTTTACTTTGGTTGGGGGTGTGCTTCACAATTCTTGTTAAATTCTGGGCATGCTTGGCAGATCCAGCTTCTCAAAAATACTCTATCTAGATTCTGGATTCCATTGGATCCTTAGCAGGACCTAGCTATCTAGATGCTCAAACTACAGCAGGACTGGGCATGTACAAGAAAATGGATGTCATACTTTATTTATACTTGCATACATACACACATACACACATAGATATAAAAAAATAACAAGTTCTGTTGTGGTCATCTAAATCCTGTTTTAGGCTTTTTCTCCTGGTTCCACATATGAAGCTGTTAATTAACAAAAACTCCTAGTCAGACACAGTGAGGAACTCTAGTTCAGATTTTAAACTGCCAAAGATTTCAAAATGAATGCTAGAAAAATATAGCAGAAAACAGGGGAATTTTAAGTAAAATAGGGTATTACTATGTATGCTGTAAAAGCGCATCATGTGCCATCTCAGGTCAAAAAATCTACTAATTCAAGAGGAAACTTATGCTGTCTGTGCTTTCTTCCAGGTGATTAAAGAAGATAAAAAATATGAAGTAGATATGCACCCAAAACCTAAAAATATCCAGGTCAATTAAAAGAATATAAGATGTTTATGATCTTTTTTAATAATTAAAGCAGAAAAATAATATTACAATTAAAGAATGAACATGAGAATTCTGCAGAATCTACCATTTCTTATTTTAAAATCTGTATTTGTATTTTTATTTTTACAGAGGACCCTAACTCTTAAACATATAAAATATTCAGGCATTCATGTACTTTTCAGTAAAAGATACTCATTTAGTTGCTTGTTTATAAATATTCAAGACTCACTTTGCTGTTCCAATATTCTGCATCTTCCTGGATTTCTGCTTTTTGCTTCACTAACTCCTCAAGGTGTTTTTCATCCTTTATAATCTTCTCCTCTGTTTCTTTTAACTTCATACAGTATTCAGTCCAAATAAATTCAGACTGCTTTAACTCATTCCTAATAGAAATACACACAAAGTGAATCCATTTATTTGGAAATACTCCAAGGCAGTCCCTCTCCATAAAGGAAAATGTAAAGCAGATCTGAATTAGTAAAGATTTATTTTGGTTCTCTACTACATTTCTTGAACAGGTATGCATGAGAGAATTTCAAAATATCTACCTTGGCAGATTCATGTAATCTCAGCCAGATATCAAAATTACTCATGCTACCAGTTTACTTGGATTTAAAGCTGCCTGCCGACATTACAGCTTCTAATTTGACCTCTGAACAGGTATGTAGCTAAAAACAAGACTTTGTTTCATACCTCACATGCTAATAAAAAAAATTAGCAGTGAACTTCTTTCTCTGCTCATGGCTAAATCTACTTCAGAGCCATCTTCACTTAATCCACCACACTGTCACTTTGTGGACAAATGTCATGTGTAGAGCAAATTTTTTACTGACATCAATTCCTCATGTTAAAGGAGCTTGCACACAGTAAGCAAGGTCATAGGAGGAGATAAGGACTTTGTTTTCACTCTGAGTAACAGATTTATCAGCATTATGAGAAGGAAAATTGGCCATAATTACTGAAAGGGATAATATTAACTACAACAGTAGTCATGAAAACACTTCTATGATACACTGTTAGGCCTCATTCCAGGCTGCGCACAGGCCTTTTGTTACAGACATGGATTTGGTGAAAGACAAAAGAGATAAAAGCGCATCAGGTTTTACAATGACTCCTGGTGCTTTACCATTATTTTTATTATTGTTTCAGCAGACAGAAAAGAGGAGTTTCCTTCATGCTCCCCAGAGAATTATCTTTGTCAATAACATATTCCAAAGCATGCCTTAAATGGCAAAATAAATCCACTGCAGCAGAACTAAGACCAACAGTAGTTGAGTTTTAGAGACATCTATTGCATTATAACCGAAAAGACCTCCTGAGCAACTGTTGCATACCTTAACACAGTAAGACAACCAAAAACAACAATGAAAGGACTTCATCACTAATTCAAGAGCCACTCCTACAAGGTTATTCGATAGACATTCTTCCCTTATTTGCTTCCAAGATTTCACTTAGTGATGTAAAGATTTACCTTGCAAAGTCATATTCCAAATGTCACCGAATGCATATAACATAAGTGTGAAACCTAAGACTTTGAAGACTTCTACATTCTTAGCTCCCATCACCCATGGAAAAAAAAAAATCAATGATACTTGGAACTATTCTAATGACCGACATGTAACAGGCATAGACTGTAATTTTTTTTTTTCTCATATTACCTATCAGATACAACTTTCTGTGTACAACCTCATGGAAAATGCAGTACTACCAGCCACAGCGAGTATGTGTAAAAATAACAGTCTGTGCTGTGTGATGTACCCAGCCCCAGTATTTTAAGTTTCATGCAATCTTCATCTTTTTTCTCACGGACGGCACTGAATATAAAGAAAAGAGTATCAACTGCAGAACAGTCTTTCAAGTCTGTGCTGTCACAAATCTGTCTTTATCACACCTATCAATACCAAATGTTATTCTAGTCCTCCTCAGATGGCAGCTGAAGGGTCTGCATCCTCTGTAATGTAAGTATGACTTATTACCAGTCTAGCAAATGGCTGAGGGGGAAGAAACAGTAGGCCTGCTGAAGGACAGAAAAACAGTCTTCTACTGTTTTCCTGTAAAGGCTGCTATTCTAAAACCACCACTATCATTAGCATTTTAAGTTTAATTCACATTTACACAAACAAAACAGGTTACAAGATGTGTAACAGTCTACACCACTGCCGTGGTACGAATAGAAAATTGATTAACTAGGTGAAACAAAAAAACATACTTTGTATATTTCTATCAGTATAGGTAATGGATTTCCAGTATTAGTTACCTATTGTTGTTATCACAGGGATTTTATTTCCGCTATGACTTTTTTCAAAAGTACAAAGAGTTCCTTTAAAGCAATTTTAATGCACGTCAAAACAAAGGCACATTACAGGAAAACACTCCACTTTCTTACATATGAAACAATCCCAAGAACCTTGATTTCACACAGAATCACAGAATCACAGAATCCCAAGGGTTGGAAGGGACCTCAAAAGATTTCCACCAAGAGTACCAAAAAAACCCATGAAAAGTGGCCACACTGCCCTACAACTGCTGAGCATTATGTCACTGTCTGTGACACAATGACAGAATTCTATAGGGAACTAAACAAAATCCTGCATAAAAGACTATTAAAAAGGGAAGTAGTGAGAAGGAAAGATGAAAAATTCTAATACTAACGAAAAAATGCAGAAGTAAGATTAAATGATCAATATTCATTGAAAGAATAGGTCAACAGCATAGTATCTCAAAATCCTCTATCTGTTGCTTTGATATATTTACAAATTATCTGAAAGGGCAAGGAGCAGTAAAATTAAAAGCCTGCATATAATGTGATTACAGCAGGTAAGGCCAAAAAAGAACTAGGAAACTGCAGAAAAATTCCAAGACAAGCTAAGTAACTGGAGAACAAAGGAGCACATACCACTTAATGTCTGAACTCAAAAGTAAGTTCAAGGTCAGAGAGATTAAGTGCACCTTAAAATTCTGAATTACTTGTATCAAATCAAGAAAGACATATACATATTTCCACAAACATTTGGAAAGTCTAACCAACATTTATCACAGCTAAAGAAGCTGAGAAGTGTTGGATTAAGTAAAAAATAGGATGCAAAGCATTAGAATAAAAAATAAGAGTAAGTCATCCCTGTTATAGTCATTAACATGGCTTAATTTGGAATACTGCCTTTACTGTTTGGAATTTGGAATTTGGAATACTGCATTACTGTTAAATGCATTTCACAAAAGTATATCACAGAAAGTGAAAAGGAGGCATAAAATGCATATGTCTTCTGAAAGCACATTGAAAATAATGGATTTTGCTTTGGAAAACAGACAGAAAGGAAGAACAAAGTGAAAATACAAAGTCACAGAGAATACAGGCTAGTGAAGGAGGATCACAACACACAACAATATTTATCATTGCATACATCTTAAGGCTTAGACTCTCAAACCACAACAATTTGCCTGCAGGTGGACTATAATAAATTGCTGCTGATCACACTTTGTAAATATGAATTGATAAAGAGCAAAGTCTAATAGTAGGCATATGCTGGAATAGTAAAAGATAAAGAAAGAAAGAACAGTGAAATAATATACTTTTAACATTATTTATTCCAGTATTACACACTAAAAAACACCTCCAGCCATGGATCACTACAGCCATTGCCAACACTTCTTGGCCAGCAGCTAGTAATTCAGACTACTTGATAGAACACTAAATAGACCAGTGAAACACTAAACTGATTTACAGGGTATCTGAATACATGGCAATTAATCACATTACGTTTTTGGTAACATTTCTTACTCAAGACCTGGTATTTCCCATAATTAAAATCAACATGAGGTTTGCAATGAACTTAACCAATTACAGAATCTCAGTCCATGCTGTCTGATTTCTCTCAGCTGGAAACCATGGAGGAGCTAATGAGCATTTGATCAGATCATCTCTATATCAATCTTTAAGCCATAATTAAATTTCTAAACATTGTGAAGACATTGTGAAGCTTGCATTCACAGGCTCATACCCATCAAAAATAAGAATTCTCTTTTAGTCTTCACACACCTCTCCCTTTGTTTAGATACACTAGTGATTTTAATTGGAGAACTGTATGGCAATTTCCAGGTGTCACTTCAGCTTTGACAAGTGTTGGTATTAAAAGAGTTCTGGTCTCAGGTTTTGTATAATATAATACCTTGGGTTTAGCTATATTTTTTACTATAATTTTAATTTGCATATACTAATATTCTTTCTAGATTGTGAACTTGGCTCTGAAATGAAAAAAGTTAAGCTTTAGTTAACTCAGCATGTTGACTGTGAATTTTTAATCTTGGAGGTAATAAAATATAACTAGCATAAATACCTCTAATATAGTGACAAAATTATCCTGAACTCAACAAATATATGAAAAAGAAATTCACTGTAAAGGTTAGAATCAAAAAAAAAAAGGAAAAAATTAGACATGCTGACAAAAGAAACAAATCAGAGTTTTACTCATGTCTTTTAATTATGCCTGTAAACTTTCCTCATCTCAATGGGAAAAGAGCCACTGTGTTGCTTGCTACTTTGCCAAACAAAACCTGGCAACTAACCATAGTTGAATACAACCTCCTACCAAACATGAAAGTACTTGGTATTCTTGTTCTTTGGCATAGTTATTCTTCATGCTGATTCTTGAGCTCTATGCTCAGCAACGGAGAGTTGACTTATCAGTGACTGGCCATTAGTGGTGGCTTACAGTTACTTATAACTCTACTTGATAATTCAAGGGTTAATAATCTGACAAGAGGTTACAGTGAGGAAACTGCAACATAAGACACTGCCATACAGAAGCTGCCTTGCAATCCAGTAAAGATATAGAAAGTCTGTTGGCTTGATAAGCTCAAAAGCATGTTGTTGACTAGAATTGTTCTGTTTAATATGCAAGTTAAAAATTAAGTTATAACATAAATACAGTACCATGGTAAGTACTGATGTTCAATGAAAGTAATTTCTGCAGTCAGTAAGGATGATAGCAAAAAAGTTCTGTCAGATTAAAAATTCCTAAGTAAGTAATATAAGGTAAAATTGTATGCTTAAGGAATCGATTTACAAACTTTCCATTTGGATGTAATTCTGGACATCACCCCTTCCTTATTGTTATGGTTCTGCTCATGGAAGCTAAGACAAACAAGGCAAACACTTCTTTTATGCATTATTTTATTGATTTAAATAATTAAATAAACCAGAGTTTATAATTATTTCTAAAAGTCATTTTTCTATCATTTCCTTGTTAACATTAAAACTAACAGGACATTATAATATCAGACTTAACAGCTCTTACTTGTATTGGTGCAATAGCGTCTCAGCACATTTAGTTTCCTCAGACATAGATTTTATCTTCTTTTCAGATTCTTCAGCAATTTCTTTCATAGTCTTTTGAATTTCTGTGAGTTCACAACAAACATCACTATATAATTTTGATGCCTAAGAAAATAAAACAAGTTTTCTGAAAGATGTTATATAAAAATTGTCTGTAATGTTTAAAATAATAAATTATTTCAAGATTTCTCTGAGTATTTGCAGTTTGATAATTGAAGTTTAAAGTTGAAGTAGTACTTTGTGATGTCATTCAACTTAACAAATTTTGCATTGTCTGCAACAGAGACAGTCCTAGAAAAGACAACAGGATGTGTTGTAATATTGCCTAGCATAAGAAAACATTAGCAAGAGGTCTTTCACTCTGCTACAAAACTTTGAAGTTACTGTGAAAAGGTGGCTACTTCCATAGGAAAACAGTGACCTCTGGAGCAGAAAGAAAGAAATAATGTTGAAAGAAGCCACTGAGATTTCATTTAGCAATCTGGCAAAATCATTACTTAAACAGCTCCCAGAGAAGTCACCTATGTAAAGAGGGGCTTCAGACAGTGCAGACAATGAACATAATTTTCAGTGGTATAAATAGTATTGGGACACTCAGTTCCCAACAGCTCTCAAATAGAGATATGAACATGTCTATTGTCTCTGCTTCTTAAAAATATTACAAATATTAAATAGTTCCCAACAACTCTTAAATAGAGATATGAACATGTCTATTGTCTCTGCTTTTTAAAAATATTACAAATATTAAATAGTATCATGACATAAAATCTTTATTATAATCTAGCACCTCACTGCTCAAACTAGCTCTCTGGATATCAAAAGCTAGAGATTCAAAATCAAATAATTGTTTTAATTGCAAATGAAATTAAAGATCTGCTGCTTTTTTAAGGCCATGGGAGGAAGAAACAAACCTTGGTAACAAGCAGCATAGAAATTAGAGCACAATAAAAGTAATAAATAATTTAATTTACAGTTAGAAATGTTGAAATGCTGTTGAAATGGGTTATATAAATAAGTTACAGTAACACCAATCTATCTTCTTGCGGTAAGTAGTGTCACTTTTTGGAAAGGAAAATAAAAAAAAACAAAACAAACCTGTGGGGAAAAAAGTAATTAAAATAGGTTTTATTAAAAAAAATAAAATTTGTCTACTTTCTGAGTTGTATTTTAGCACACCTCAATATTTTAGATGCATACACCTTCTTCTGAGACACTGTCAAGAAAAAAGAGTACAGGATTAAACGCCCAAACCCCAACTTGATTATAATTAGCCAGTATTTTGAACATATCTCCTAATGCTGATAGAACTGTTAGCTATTTCATAGCTCACACCTAACTCATGGTTATTCTAATTCTATTTGTGTAATAGGCAATTAACTTTTTAATTTTAGAAGTATTTTGACATGACTGTTGAGGCCTCAAAATACGAGTTTAAAATAAAAGAAAGTAAAATAAACAATATTTATTTAGAATCACTTACAATCAAAGACCATTTTTAGACTGTAACTACCTCGAAAAGCTACTAATCTCTAGATCTGTATTTAGAAGTTACTATACGAAAATATATAGAAAACATAATAATTAGTACTAAAATCTGTACTTGAAATAACACAGTATCTCTTGCTTTTTAGACAACAATTTTAAGGTATTTATAATTTTGATACACTTTGATAATTCAGCCTGGCATTATCCACATTAGGTATTTATTATCAACAAATAAAAATTATTATCAACATTATTATCAACAAGTACAATCAACAAATAAGTAAATATGTACATCAGCACTTAAAAATAATTAAACCTTTAGAATATTTTTTGACAGCCTCTAACATCTCAGTATTCTGGAACACTGATGTCTGTAAGAAATCTGAGAAGAATCCATGCAAATATCAGATATATGCCTTCTACTTTCCTGTGAAAAATCCCACATAAAATCAACTTACAAAGTTAGAATTACATTCCATATATGTAGTGAAAAGATTCTAAAAGAAACATCTTCTTGAGGTTTGTATTTACCTTTTCATAAACCAGTAATACATCCTTCACAGCTTCACCCTCTAGATTCAGCTTTTCTTCCAGCAGATGGCTGTGTTTCTTCATCAAGTCTATATCCTCCTGAATCTTTCTGTTGTCTGTTTCTATTGGAAGTATTCGGTTTTGTATCTGTTGCAGCTGATGTCTTTTACAATCGAGATGCCATTGTAACTCCAAGATATCTTGAGCACACAGATCATATTCTGTTAAAAAGGTAATTAGCATAACAAAATGTTAGTATCTGTGTGTCACCATAAATTCCTAGTGAGATTAGTAAAAACATTGTCATAACACTTGCAAAATTTTGCTGTAAATCACTTTGAAGGCCAAAAGAGGACATTGGTTACAAAAGACATCAAATATAAAAATATAAATATTGCATTAGCAGTGGAACTGTTTTTACATTCATGCTTAATAATCTTAGTAGGTAATTTAAGCAGATCTTCAAAGCAAGGGGTGGTCTTGTTTTTACAAAGGAAATTAAAACATCTAGCCTTAAGGCGTATCTTGAAGAGGTTATTATAAACCAAGAACAGCTCTACTGAGCTTCCTACTATCCAGAAACAGACATGCAGATACAGAGGAAGAGCAGGGCAAGTATAAATCCCACATCCTCTTAATACAACTATTTTCAGTTCAGGGACATTGCCTGAATTAAACATAGCTTCAAGAAAGTTAAACTAAAGGTGCAAACTCAAAGCCAACAAACAAAACATATTCATGTTGAAACACAGAAGTATGTCAGTCTTAATTCATTTTGCTGCATTTACTTTTCTGACCTTGCATAAATTTCCTATAGGTTTTTACCAGAAAATATGTAAGTAGGTCACTGATTGCTGAATGACAACACATATTTCATTTAGCTTAGGAAAAAAAAAAAAAAGCTTGAGAGATGGTGTCCTGCAGCAGATAATGTTCCATACGGAAAAATTACTGGTATTAAACTAGGAAAAGTAAAGTAAGACCATCAGATAAGAAAAGTGAAAATAAAACAAAACAAAACAAACAGAAAATGTCTCAAGAGCAATAAACTTTGTCATAAATTTGAGAGAGAGAAGCGTGTTTTACTCAGAAAAAAAAGTCTCTCTAGCTCTGAGAAGTTGCTATGGAATATTCAGTGCAATCCCTTGACAGCTGATAAATTTTGCCACGCTAACAAGACGTAAATCACAAATTCACAAAATTATTTTATTGCTACTAAAAGTTAAAAAGACATTATATGACTAAGTGGCTTTTTGACATCATACAAAGTGATACCTAACATTGAGATTAATAATATATGGTTTACACTGGATTTTTGTTATATTTCAGAGAAGGTAATTTCTGAAGAGAGGCTATGTCACTGCAATTACCTGAACATACCACAGGACACAGATGCAGCAGGGGTTAGCAATAGCAGAAATCGAGGGAAGTTTGAAGAAATAAGAGCCAGTGCCTACTCTGACTGGTTCAAGCAAACTCTTAATTAAGAATCTCCTGGGCTTTTAGTACTTGGATTAGGGATAATTATAACATCCCTGAAGTTCTTTTCCCTTTATCTTAAATTCCATTTTAGCATATTTTTTTTCTTATAGATTATATTATGAAAAGTTATAATCCTAAAAAGTATGAATTTATTCCAAGGACACAACATAGTACTGATATAGATAAGGGAGAATAGTTGGTTAATTTTCAGAGCCACACTTCATGATGGCTTTTTGTCCTTATTTTTCAAATACTGTATCATTGCATATATCAACAAAACTGAAAGCTTATTAATTATATTCTAGTATTCCAAATTTTTGATATTTATAAAGAATGCTAAACAATAAGCTAAAAGCAACAGGAAGGTATAGCAGTATGCAAAAATTATTTACAGCTTCACCACTCTAGGTAAGAACACCAAAAAGTAAAAAGTAACATTTCTGCAGCATAAATCCTGAACTACTGTGCTGAAGAATGATTGGACTATCAACCTTCTCTACTTGCAGTTCTTCTGAAGAACTGATCTTTCAATTGCCACAGGTTTTTCTCCTGAAAGCAGTTTCTGACCTGTCAATGAATTTTAATTCTGATTCTTTATTCAATCTCCTTCTCTGTTTCATCATAAATTATCCTCCAGAAACAATTTCTTTCAAGGAAAGCAATCTGCAAACTGGCAACACCTTAAGCACAGGTTTCTAGTTTCCAAGTCAAGAGTTAGCCATTCACTAAAATGAACAAGTAAGCAAACCTACATTTTCCTCATATATTCCTAGGGATGTGCACTATTTGACATTCTGCCTTCTGGGGGACCATGGATGGAAGGCAGAGAGAGAGTAAAAAAAAGAACAAAACCAGCAAACAACCATTTAGGACCAAACAACTCCTGGCTTGCCTCCATTACACACTCTGGATTATTATACACATACCACACTCAGGATTGTGAGGTATTTGACAAAGATCTCAGGATAATGTGCACCATAGAACCAACCAGGTTGGAAAAGACCTCTAAGATCATCAAGTCCAACCGTTCCCCAGCACTTCCAAGGCCACCACTAACCCATGGCACTGAGGGCCTCGTCTAAACACCAGAATATGGACTTGATTTCTAACTGTGATTTTACATCCAGAAACCCACTATTACAAATTACACGACTTATCTAGAAGTCTAGGTTCAGATAGTACCTGCTTCTCACCATGAGTCAGAAAACAAACAATGTACACCTGCTAACTAGCTGGTTTGGGGTTGTTTTACTTTTTTTTTTTCTTTAGTTCTGCTCTATAGATGCCAGTCCATCACAAAAGGTAATAGTAAACGTCCTTAGAATCTGGGATTTCAAGGAGACCTATCAATGGTTATGTCAAACAATTTCTACTAAATATGTAAGTATTTTGTTAAAATTTATCACATTTTAATTTTTCTCAAAAAAAATTATTTTTTTACTTGTGCTTTAATCTGTGGCTTAACTCAAATGCATTATTTTATAATTCTGTTTCAGCTTGTCATTCCTGGCCCCAAAGGTGATTTATTATCACCTTGAGAGTGTTTTGTCTGCTATTCTGGTACTTCTAAAACAACGCTGAACATTCCATAGTACTTTCCTTTTATTTTTTTTCCAGCTGTTCATTCAAGCAAATTCAGAAGAGCAAATACTGTGCTCATGTTACAGTAAGCACAACTATAGTCATATCATAATTCTTATTCTTGGTAATAAACTGACTGAAAAATAACAAATATTCTTATTTTAGATACCAATACCTTTTTGCACAGCTGCAGGGAGCTGCTGAAGCCGCCAAAGTGACAAGCAATCCATTTTCATGCTAAGCTTTTTCCCTAGCTGTTTTTCCAACTCCAAAGCTTTTTCTGCCTCCTCACAATCAGCCTCCAGTCGCTTAATTAGCTGAGTAACATCCAATAGCAAAGCTTCTATTTCCTTCTTCAGGGTTAATGCCTTGCCAACTTTAAAAATACATTAAAAATATTTTTTATGAAAGCTTAATCATATGCTCCTCATTCAAGCTTCATTCTCAACACAGTTGGTCTGTTCACATCTATAGCAGTAAGAACAATGGTTATATTTATGTCTTTAAAAACTACAATTATTTCTTACGAATGCTTAAACATACACCGTTTATTCTTGCTTCTTTCTCAGCATAAAGCTAACCTCTTCACATCTATCAAGTCAAGCAGAACTGGTTGCAAACAAAACTTTCACATCCAATAACATTTTCCTCCAGCTTGTTTCCAAAGCAGAATGCATAAAAATGTGTCCATATAGACGGTACAAAAATTTCATCTTTGCCTCATTGTTTGAGTATGTAATCATCTAAATAATAGTACAAGTTCCTAATTCTCTCAACTTTTTGAAGAATACATGTTTCATTCTATTTTCCTAAGTATCAATGACTTCATTAAAGTCTTTGGAGTTCTAAGAATATTCAGTATAATATCTCGACACAGTTTTACTCATGATAGAAATAATTTCATTCTGTGAAATTTGAGTATCAAAAAATGCCTGTTATTTGTCTTGATAAAAGATTTTTTGAGGTCATCATCCATTGTCCTGATCTATAAAAACCAGTAATTATATGAACTACAGAGTCCGAGACATTTCCACTTCGATTCCACAGTCAACAATTCCTTTTTTTTTTTTTTTTCATTAAAAATTGCAAAAAGAAGAAAAATTACTTAAAATCTGGAGTGAAATTGTGGCTTCACTGTGATCAACAGAAATTTTATCACACCATTTACTGTGGACAGGATTGCCTCAGGCTAGTAGTACTTAAAAGGTTGCACACTGGCTTAAAAAAATTGCCCACGATCTCATGAATATTTAAAACTTAATTAAAAATTGTATAATCTGAGTAAAGATGCAAATTGTATAAACAGAACTCGATGTTGGGAACATGTTATGAATATCCTGTGACAGCAAAGCACTTATTCATTTTACAAAAACTAAATGGAAAAAAAAATAAAGTCTAGAATTTCCAACAACCACTATAAATAATTTAGTTGGTTCAAAACCTAGATGGATTAAAATACAGTATGAATCTAAATACAGAAATGTAAATTATCTTCTTGCAAACAGGATGATTTAATAGTACTTATTTTAGCTTGACAGATGATTGACAGCTGATACACACAGATTTCAAAGGATACTCACATCATTTACATAAGACTTTGAGCAGTCAACAAGCACCTATTATTACAAATGCAAAGCATCTATTAAATGAGGATAAGTAACTGTTACAACTCAGACTGAGCATCATGAAATATTTTTACCTTCACAAGATACATCAGCTTCTTTAAAATCCAACTTGGTGGATAATGATAACCAGTTATCTTCAGCAGAGTCAGCACTGGCCTGTTTTGTTACCCTATAGAGAAAAGCCACTGTAACTAAAAAATTTTAGACTTAATTTAAATTAGCTTTGTTAAGTAAATATTACTTTCACTAAGTCAAAATTTCATTTCCTGAATTTTACACATGAAGCGCTGGCTAGTTAAATGAAATAATTTCAAGTCATGCAGAGCTATTAATTCTATGAAAAGAAAAGCATGTAAAATGCTTGGAGTATCAATGCATGTAAAATGCTTTTCTCATATTTCTTTATAGAGATACAAGAAACAGATTTCTTTACATCTTGTACTTACACAGATCCTCAATTTTTGTTCTCATACCTAAGGATTTGCCAAAGAGAAACTGTTGCAGAAAAGCTGTTACTCTTTCCAAGTTATAGACATACAGAATATATATATGCTATACATATATATGTTATATATACACATACGGAATACATATATGTTATACTTTCCACTCTTCTAAGCAGCAGATGCATTTAGTACTGTATCTGTGAGTGTCACTTGAGGGACAAAAATGAAGAAAAAATATCTTTTAGACATACGAAGTATAAGCAATCCAGGCATAAGGCTTAATCAGTTTCTAAAAGACAAGCGTTTAAAATCTGAGAGGCTCAAAAGTAGAAATGAGGCAAGCTTCATTAAAATGAGATCAGGACAAATTTAACCTGTAAGTGAAAGGGGGAAAGAAGTAGTACAAGTAGCTAAAGAAGAACACAAGCAAATCACAGCTGTCATGTGAACTTAAAAGGCTCATTAGCTTACTGGAGCTGAGAACAAGGAGAAGAATAACCACCACCTGTTCATGCCCACATGTGCAGTTTAAGGAGCACATAAAGGTTTTTCATATGTAGCTAATATGAAATCTGCCGTGACAGTATTACATTGCACATACATGCATAATATGACCTTATATATTTGAAAGAACTCCACAAAAAAGTTCCTTTTCCATAAGGAGGACCAGACAAAAAACTATGCCAAAAGCAGACTGAAAGAAATACTACTGTAGTCTTCCTACATCAACAAAAAATACATCTAAAGTACAGGGAATAGAAAAAAAAATCTGTGAGCGGTCATAGAAAATAGTAAGACATTGGACAGGAACACTGAGACCTGGTGTCAGAAGAGATACCAAATTAGATACAGAAGCAGGAGTGTGATAAACAGGAGTTGAATAAGTAGGCTAGGACAGCTAGGACAACAAGCTCAGTGCTTGAGATATGCTCTCCCCTTCAAACTCCTCTTTTAATCTGTATAACTAGAACTACATCATAAAGTACCCTGCATCATGAATGATACAATTTGAAGTCTCACATTCAGACTTATTCTGTGTAATTTCTGAGTACTTGGCTTTGAAGTGTATTGCATTGTATTGTGTACTAGTCTGAGTTCTTTAGTGTATTTTGAAATAGATGCAGACAATATGTAAAATTTAGAAAAAATTAACTTGAGTTTTATGTTTTGAAATTATACTTTAAATTTATAACCTTTAACAATTTGCTATATAAATTCTAGATATCTCCAGTGAAAACTTCTAGAAAAAAAGAAACAGTTCTTCAACTCGTTATTTTTAATGCAGTTGTTATGTGCTGTTTTGATTTTAACAAGAATCTTCTCTTGCTCTCTGACTTTAAGGATACATAGTTACAAACATTACAGGCGGTTCAATGAAATCTTGTCACTTAAACACACAGGTTTTTTAACGAAACCTAAGTAACTGGCAAACTACACTGAAAACACAGAAAAACATTTATTTAATAAGTATCTTAACAGTATAAAGTATAGGAAAACCAAGCAAGAAAAAATCAAAAAAATATTGGGATCTTTTCCCCATCTTATTATAGCATTTGATGAATTAATGGCTGCTTCATTCAAGCTTTTTTCTTACTCTCTTTTTTAATGACTTGTCTCTCTGTGTCTAGCCAAGCTGAAATGAGAGTAAATTTTACCCTTTATGCAAATTCAGAAAATTATACACCATATTTAGAGAACTTCATAAAGATCACAGTAAGTATACAGAAACATTCAGTATGCTTATACATCGTGTTCCAAACTTCAAGTAACAAGAGCTTAAAATAATACCCTTACCCATATTTAGGTACCTGAGATAATTGGTAGAACTGGTACAATTTCAGAAGTGTGAATAACTGAACAGCTTTTTTTAACAGAAATTCATCACTGTGGTGGTCCTGAGACCTGTGATCATCTTGAATCTTTGAAAATTAAACACTGAGTAGGAGCGACATGAGAAATTCCCCATAAACACTTTTGGTCTTTTGAAGTAACTAGATCCTACAGAGACTAGGAATGCTTATATTAGATGCATTCTATGTTACACAAGAACTCAGTAAAAAGTCTGCTATGTGAACAGACTAATTCTCATCAAATAACTATCTGACATTAAAACAAATGCATTATTTTGTATGATTTTGTATGTATGATTCTTACCATGGTGTTTTCTCTTCCTTAAACACATAATCATACTGCAAAAGCAAAACATAAACTCCATTATACATCTCAGATGTTGCACACTTTTTCCATTTCCTGACAAAAAGCCTAATAGACCACTGAATTTTATATCAGAAGAGGATCTAATTAGGGTACATACAGATCAAAGCCTTTTAACATTTTAAACTAATTATAAAGCTTTCGAATTCCTAAAAGCTATGTATCTCCAAAAGGTTGGTAATAAACCCCAGTTTTTGTACATAGGTGTTACATTACTCAATTTTGTAGGGGTTTTTTTTAATCTCTTTAATTTTTAAATCTCTGTTAATTCTATTTTTACTCAGCCTCTGTACTTTTTTTAAATCTTAAAACTCCATCAAAGATTCTGCCTGAACTTCTCATACTTCTTCTTTTATATCTACACCAGTAAATCAAACACTGCCAGAGAAGTTCTCTGGGCCCAGCAACTTGAACACCTACACCGTTAAACTGGTACTAAATCTCCCTGGTACAACCTGTGGAAAAGGAAATTACCACATTCCCAAATAATTTCCAAACACAAATCAGAAACTGGAAAGGGTCGGAGACCATTCCTCAGAAGCAGTGTACATAACATCTATCCTGATTTGAAAGGTAAGAATTTAAGAGTATGGACATGAGGTTTTCCATGTTAACTGGACACATTGCTGATAATTCTTAACTTACTAGCAGAGTAAATAAATTCAGATATAGACAAGTGAAATCCAGATTCCATATATTTGTAGCATATTCATTTCAGTTTATGTGCCTAATTTAGATTAAGAGCATTAATGAAATACTCATACTATGGCAAGTTCACTTTTTCTCCTCTTATTTCATAGTTATAATGATGTCACCATCTAGAGGCCTCAGTCTGTTTTGAGTCTCTGTATATTAAGTAACAACATCTTGAATGAGATGTGGAAAATACGCACAAGATTTACAGAAATAGTTTAAGCTAACATTAAAATGAATAAACATCTGGACACGTCAATGCTTATCCATCTAATTCATGTATATTGATGACAAAATCATCACATTAAAATCATTTCACTGTTTCACATTATTTTAAATAAAGGTGAATGAGGCAATGTAAAATTTCCTATCAAATTAATGTCTAGACTGTGAATCAAGATATGACTTTAGTTTATGCACCTTGAATTCTTCTAGTATCTATGCTGCAGTTGCAGAAATCTCCCTGCAGAGTATTTAACAGTGTTTGTGGAATACTAATCTAAGGTAGTTTTTCTGATGTGCTGCTATGACAACATTATTGTCGGTACTGGAGATAAATTATTTAAATATAACTTGTCTGTGCAAGCAGTGATCACATCTTCTTACCGCAGTGTAGATACATGCAAAATTTATTAACATTCAGAAAACATTTCTCCAGTAAAAGTGAATTATTTAAATGATACTAATTATGTTCTCAAATAAGTTAATGGGAAGATATTACTATACTTTAAATTGGTGTATATTGCATTCTTTCCTAATCTACCACTATGTTTTTTAATCTTTCCTTTATTCTTGTTTCTATTTACACAAAATCTATATAAACTAGGGAAACATCATGTATTGCCAAAGAAAGAACTACAGCGTTTTCAAATTCATGTCTTTCAATAGGAGACTAAAGAAACGAGGAATCGTTAAGTATGGTTCAGTAAGAAAATATAGCTTACTATAAATGACAGAAAATGGCACACAGCTCAATTTGACTATCTATCCAAGATTGGTATCAAAAACTATTTTGTGGACAATTGATATCATTGGAGCAACTTGACTTTCCGTGCATCTGAATTGTCATATATGAATTTACTTATCTTTATGATATACTGATATTAAATTATGATATTATGGTATATTGACTTTAATAAGACAGTTCGATTTGCTAGAACTGTTAAGTAGATTAAAAACATATCATGACTTGTAAATGCACCCCCTGGGCACTATTGTGGATAATACATATGACATGAAATTAAATCGTTATAAAAATCAACATAGTAATCCTGTTTAAAATTACACTTTTTCCTATAAAGATCAAAAGCACCTGACCATTTTTAATCACAACTGTACCTGTTGAAAGTGATTCTCTATCTTCAATTCTAACTCCTGAATGTGATGAATAATTTTGTTAATATAGGGTAATGGAGTATTTACAAAAGCAGAGCCATGATGCCTTGTGGTGATCCATTCGTTCTTGTCTGGAAAAGGAAAGAGAATCCAGAAGGCTGATAAACTTCACATGTGGGATGAAACCAGATTTTCTCATACCTGATTTTACTTCTTAAATTTGGAACTTGGTAAGCTTCTGCTTTGAAATTGACTAAGAGAATGTAACAGCTGTATCTCTTACTAAGCACAGTTCTGCACAAAATGTCACTCCTTTTTAAACACAATCTCTCAAATACAAGGAGATTCCAAAATGCTTGAAAAATATGAAGGAATAATTTCAAAGACATGAGATATCATAAAGGGAGCTACAGTCACAATAGAATTTGGTATAACTAATTATACAGAATTAATCCCAAATAAATCTATTTTAGTGATTTTACACTAGTCCTAAGCAAGAATTTTGCACCAAAAGAAAAAAAATAATATCAGAAACCAAAAATGGCATTGGTGGCTTCTATATAGAAACACCCAGAGCAAAACAGGAAAGATCACAGGGCCTTAAAGGCAATCCTAGACTACTCTTACGTAACTAATACTTGGTTCCAGCAAATATTTGTTTCAACCTTATGAAGGGATGAAATTCCAGAACAGTAATTCCCACACTGGGAATTTCAAGCTACATGACATAAATGGACTGTTTTATGAGAACATACAGATTTCACGATTATGTTTTCTTTAAACTCTGTTAGCCATATGACCACATAAATAAATGATACTGTGGCACAGTATTGAATGTTGACTATTTAATTAACACACAGAATGGGAATCTGAATGCACAGGTCACTAATGAAAGGTGACAGGAACAAGACACTGAAACCTAGCAATAGAGCCATTAAAAAGTCTAAGACTCTGTCCTACAAACATGAAACAGTAACCTAATTATGTTCAGGGGGATACAACGGCTTTAATGTTCCTTGGAGATGAACCAAAAATAACAATCACAGTAATAGGGATTAAACTGTAAAACAGAACCAGACAACCTTCACATACACTATGCAGATTTTTTTGTTTTGTTTTGGGATTATTTTTTTTTAAGAATAATCTCAGTGTTTTAATTAAAGTGTTAGCCTAAAACATTAAAAGTCTGTATTTTACATAAGGCTCTTTTAACTTAACATTATTGTAAACAGCCTCACTGAAATGGAAAAGATAGCTTGAAAGATTTGCTTTAAAAGACAGCCCACTAAAATAGATATCAAAACCTGTATCACAGAATCTTGTTCTGCCTGTTTCTAGAGCAAGAAAACTTCACTGAATGCCTACACAGCACAATTCTAGCAAAGCATAGACTTTGAAACTTTCTTGCACTCTGAAGCACAACACAGTTCAGATTTTGAGAACATTCATTTCACTTAATTTTTTCTACTGTAATTATTCTTATCTTTTCCTAAATTAACATTTATATTGTAAAAATCATGTGTATTTTCTTTACATCACTAGTGCAACTAACAATACATCCATAAAAAAAAAAAAAGATTTTTTTTTAAGAGCTTTAATAAAAAAAGATTGCTCTGTTACTGCTTTGGCTTTCCTTGGCAAACATTTTTATTTGCAAGTCTTCTAAAACCTTTGTAAAAGAAAGCTAGAAAAATTATATTCAAATTTGAAAATTAAATTTAAAATAAAAATTAAATTGAGAAGTGAAATACAGCCAATTTTGTTTTCAGGTAGAAAACCGAACTATCATTAGAGGATGGAGTGACAGCAGTAAGTCCATGAGTGACGTTCGAAGTCTACAAATGCGTCTTTTGCATGAGGGTTTTTCCAGCAGAGTGGCAGATGGGGACCAAGAAAGAGGACTAGTGTTATAAAATATTACAAATACAAAATATAAAATAATTTCTTATTTCTTAAATTTAAGCCCTTCATTTAACTATTTGAAAAACGTATAACAGAAGACGTACCTGACATACCTTGGGATGGCCCATCACTGACCTCAGAAGAAAATGAAAATGATGGTGTTTCAGACATGTTTGCTCATAGCACTTTTCAGCCTAATGATTAGAAAAATAATACATACATGCATACACACATGCACACTTTAAAAACTCTTATTTTCATCAGAAAAAAAAAAAGTATTCCATCAGTGATACATCTATAGTATTTTTAAAGGTTATCAACTCCATTGTCACTTTTCCTTCTAAGGGAAAAGGAGCAACTAAACAGTGTTCTCACAATGGATCCTATTTAACTAAGGAAAGTTAGAAAGCCAATAAAAACCAAGACAACTAATTTTCAACCTATGTGAGCTGGCTTTTTAATATTTCTTTTTTTAATTACATTTTCAATTTAAATTTTAAAATAGAGGTTATTTTGGAATCTATCATAACAGTAGTAACCAACACTAACTGGAAAATTATGAAAAACAAAATGCATAACCTATGAGATAAATTTAATTAACAAACTGCCAACACAAGGGAAGCCCATAAATCTGTAGTCTGAAACACTGTCATCTCAATGGACAGATGACATGGAAGAGAGGAAAATAGCTACTTATTTGCATACAGACTTTTAGCTCAGGTTTACTACAATAAACAAATCTAATATTATTTATTTGTAATTTATATAATTCAGAAAAACAATACTGGCTGAAAACTTAGATAGTTAAGCTCCAGGATATCAAGCTGAATTTATTTACCAAAACATTTTTTCACCCTTATAATTCATGTATTTGACAAATAACTGTATTGCCATACAGAGATCCAGGTGGACACTTCCTGGACTGTGTAATTTGCATGTTAGAAGTCCACAGTAAATTGTGGTTTCCAACTACTATCAACTTACAAAAACTGTCCAGTAAAAAGGCAAAAAAACCCTAACACCTATGTTAAGTGTTCATCAATAAAAAATACTAGAAAAAAAAATATTGCATGGACTATAGATTCCATATTTTTTGTAAGTAGTACTATTACAAAATAGAGAAATGTTTATTCCAAGCTCCCTGAAAGATTCCAACTAGACAGCCAGCCAGAGAAGAGAGTGTGAAACTGAAATACACTATTCACACTCCCCATGCCTCAATTTATTGATCCACAAAACTCAAACTCAAGCCTGTTCCAAAGAAGTATTAGATGAATCTAAGTGTACCAAGCTTGCCAAAAGAAATGCTGAGTCTACAGCTCATCCGCATGAACTTCTATGCACTGCAATGCAGTCACCACTAGTGTTCTGTTACCATAACAAACTAATTGACTTGGAAACTCTGAACGATACCAACAAAGCCTTTGAAACTAAAGCTATAGAAAATATTTTTTTTAATTAAATAAAGTTCATAATACATATAACAAAGTTTCAAATCACCACATTTTCAGCTATGTAACTCTCCTCAGGAAATGTATGGAAAATGTATTATATAAGCCATTCTTGCATGTCATTTGAATATTAGTACCTATTTTTTTCAAGTTTGGTGGCTTTTTGAATTTTATGAAACAATTATTTCCAATGGCTGGATTCAGTGTTGTTCAAAGAAATAAGCTGATTTGGCAAGTAGAAATTTTTAGCATTATCTGTGACAGGATGTCAGCTTCTTGGACTCCGCAAAACGAAATTCTACTCTTGTAACAGGCTCATCCTGACAGTCAGACCAGATGGATGACATTAGCTCCAACAAAAAGTACAAAAGAATATGAAATTCTTAAGAATTCAAAGAAAA